>JARHVA010003624.1:247500-310000 GCA_037957365.1 Torreya grandis | reverse complement strand
ATCAGGAGTGTAACTTACGACTTAAGTAACTCTGTATAGAGTAAATTTATATTGTATACCTTGGTTTAAGTACTTAATCTTAAAAGGAATGTTAAATATACATTTTTTTTGAAGATGATGCTTAAGACTTTGAAATTCAAGATAAATAAGTTTTCTTATTTGTTGTATATGTTGATAGTTTATTTAATATTGGATGTTAAACATATCCTTTGTTTATGTATCATGATATTATAAATGTATAAATTTTATTTACTATATAAAAATAGTTGTATTACACACACACACACACACACACACACACACACACACACAGAGAGAGAGAGAGAGAGAGAGAGAGAGAGAGAGAGAGAGAGAGAGAGAGAGAGAGAGAGAGAGAGAGAGAGAGAGAGAGAGAGAGAGAGAGAGAGAGAACTCTATCTTGAATGTGAAAGTTTTATCAGGAGTGTAACTTGTGACTTAAGTAACTCTGTATAGAGTAAATGTATATTGTATACCTTGGTTTAAGTACTATGAATTATTAAATTATGTGTATTTACCTCTAACAAAGGTTGAATTATGGTTTGTATTTTAAAACCTTATTCAAAAATTAAGATGTGAAATTGAATTTTCATTTTGTATTATGTGATTGGTTTCTCTTTTATGTTTTATGAATCCTTGTCTAGTAAAAGTATTTAACTTTTTAATGATTGCATATTACCTTACAATTATCTATTAAACCCTATAATTAATAAGTTTATCTTAATATCATCTTATTTTCCTTACATCAAATAAATTTCATCTTAATTCAATGGGTCTCTATTTATTATTTAAATTCAAATTGTGTAGCCTTTATTCATTACTTAGAAGTTGAGTGTAATGCTCTTTGGCATTGTTATTGATGCATGAGTATTATTCCATATGATAAATGTTGGTTTGTTTTCTTTTTTTTTTTGAGTATTTGGTGAGTCTTAGTAGTATGTAATATAATGTAGGAGTCATTTATAGGTCTTAATTGTTCATAAAATTTGAATTTGATCCCTCTAGGCATTTTCCCACAAAAATGCCAAATTCATTTTTTTAAATTTCTTTCTATAGTTTTGAGGTCTTAATCATGATTTTGGTAGGTTAAAAAATTAGGCATTAGTTTGATTATGTGTCTTAAATGTGTTAGGATGTTTATTATTGTTTATAAACATTTGTGGTATACTACTCAAAGAAAGACTATAATCAATACAACATGTAAATGTGAAGGCAAGTGTTGCAAGTTGGTATTTGATTCACGTAGCACATATAATCTAGTGGTAATAAATATGGAAGAAAAACATGGACTGAAGAGGATACCACACCCAAACCCTTACAACGTCTCATGGTGAAAAAAAGGGAAGAAAATTATTGTAAATGAGAAATGTTGGATAGACTTTTAGATTGGAGGATACATGAATAATGTATTATGTGACATAATGCCAATGGATGTATGTCATGTTATTGCAGGGGGCATTAGAAATATGAAAATAAAACTACACACGATGGTATAAATAATGTATATACCTTGCATAAGGATAACATAATATATACATTCTTTCCTATAAAATAAGAATACCATGACCAAGGGACCAATTCAAGTGTCATGATGGTTTGTGAGAAAGAGTTCTTATACACTATGAAGGATGAAGAATTGGGATTTTGAGTTATGATCAAACCATGGACTATTGTAACATCCAAAAGCTGATTGAATTAACTCAAGAGGTGAAATATATGTTGGATGAGTATGACAATATAGTGGTGGATGAACTACCCAATGAGATGCCACCTATTAGGAGCATCAGTCATCACATTGATTTTATACCAGGTGCTATATTTCCTAATAAATATTCTTATATGATGAATCCACAAGAGAATGTATAAATAAAGAAGCAAATATAAGACCTCTTAGATAAGGAATTATTCAAGGAAATCCTCAATCCATGTGTAATATGAGCTGTACTAGTTCCCAAGACAAAAGGAGATTGGAAAATGTGTAGATATTCAAGAGAAATCAATGAGATAACCATAAGGTATATATTTTGCCTTCTAAGAATTGATAATTTTTTGGATTTTTTTATTGTTTCTAACTACTTTTATAAGATATATATTAAGAGTGGTTATCACTAGATAATAATAAGAGAAGGAGATGAATGGAAGACTACCTTTAAGATAATTGAGGGGTTTTATGAATGGATTATTGTGCCATTTGGTCTAACTATTGCCCAAATCACATTCATGAGACATAAAAATTGAATCAATTCATTGGTAAGTTGTGATTATATATCTAGATGATATCTTGATTTATATCCCTAGAAAAGAGGATCATAATAAACATTTGAGAATGGTTATGCAAAGTTTACATGAGGAGAGACTATTGATTAACCTCAATAAATGTTTCTTCATGAAGATAAAGCCTATATACCTTGGTTTTTTAATTTCTCAAGGTGTTTTAAAGATGGATAAATAAAAGGTGAAGGCCATAATTGAGTGACAAAATCCAAGTAAAGACTATGAGGTAGGAAGCTTACATGGCTTACGTAGCTTCTTTACAAAATTTATCAAAAAATTTAGTGGTATTTGTGAACCCACTATTGATACTATTAGAGGACTAATATATCTGAGATAATTTTTTTGTATTTAAAGAAAAGAATAATAGAATATTTAGTGTTAGCACTTCCTAATTTTAATAAGATGTTTCAATTTGAGTGTGATGCAAATGGAGTGTGTAGACACCTAAATCTGGCCACCAATGATCTCCAACTAGGATTTTGACCAATTTCCACCTAAAATTCACAATTTGGCATAAAAACACTAAAATATGTTAAAATATGTGAAACTAACATATTCAAGTGACAATTTTGGCTAGAGTATCCCTAAATGTGGCAATATAATTTATGGTCCAGTTAACTTTGATCAAATCATTCCAAGTTAAAATGCCAATTTTGTACCTAGGTGCTCTGGATTGCTCTTTCCTATCAAATCTTTTGCACAAGACATGTGCCTTTGTTATTTGTTGTTGAAAACATCATAAATTGGATAATTAATCCAACACATCTAATAGTGACTTCTAGTTTGAATCTAGTTGAATTTTGGACCAATAACAAGGTATTCTGATCAATTTGGGTAATTTGTGCATAAAGTGCTTAAACATGATTAAGAGATAATTGACCCAAATCAAGGTTTAATTAATAATTCCATGGAAACTTGTTGAATAATATTTTTTTTAAATGAATATTGAATATATACATCATTAGGTGACCTCATTTTTTGGGAAGACATCCCTAGGCCATAAATGCCACAAATATCAGGATTCATGCCCTTCATGCCTCATCAATGCTTTCCATGATGCCCTCCATGATTATTCATTACCACTTATTCCAATTTAATGATGAAGATAATTATAAAATTAATTCCAAAAATTGAATTAATCCTCAATGACACATCTCAATCTCAAGATGGATGATTTAGGTTGATTCTAGACATTTTAAAAAATCTATAAATAGAGAGGCCATGAACATCGTTTCTAATCTATTTTGGTGAAAAGTTATAATTTACAAATATCTTCAAGAAACAATTGAAATTAGTGTTACCATGCCAAATTAATTCCAATCCAAGCCAAGCCAAAGCCACAAGGTGCCAAGGAGAAGAGGAGATAGCCAAGCCTCATTTGATGAAGACTTCATGAGCACAAGCCGAGTAAGCCACTGCAACAAGAATTTTGGAGCATCCAAGGAAGGTAAAAGAGGGTTTATTTTGCATTTTAGGTGTTTATTTTATTCATGTTATTAACTAAGCTCTCCCTAGTGTATAGGCTTAGAGATGTTATGCTAGTTAGTGTGTTTCTTTCCTTTTGTTTTCATTTTGAAAGTGCCACGATAATAACCATCCTCTCTTTAGTCAAATTCTTAGATCACATATGGCATGCTCGAAGGGACCAGAGCATTCCACACATGAGGAAGATCATTATGCATCTTTAAAATATTCATTTGGATAATTAAAAATCATGAAATTTGATTTTCTATCTTTGTTTTACCATTCTTATTTATTACAAGTTTACACAGTAACCGACATTGGTTAGTAAAACCATCATCATTTGGATATATATCATCAGTTACTATTAGTATAACCAATTTTGGTTGGGTAAATATCATTAGTTAGTGAGTGTAACCATCATCGGTTATATAACCAATGTCGGTCACTATGTTTTTCTTAAAACATAAACCTGAGAGCTCTTTTTTTGAAGTTCATTATTTCAAACCCAAAATAGCTTCAAGGATAAAGGACATGTTAACATTTTTTTTGTAGGACCAAGCTTGACATTTACTAAAAAAATGTTTAGATCACCTTTTTCATGCTTAAAATGAATTAGGAACATTTTTTGGGTGCTTAATCTAACATTTAAGTGCTTAAGTGTTTTTAGCATTAGTTTTCAAAGTTAAAACTAAGACCAAGGGGTCAAATTAAAACCACCTCATTTTCATTTAGGCTTAAAAATAAACTCATCTTTCCAACATTTTTATCTTCAATAGTTTCTTGATCTAATTTTTGTTTGGAAAAAATAGGGGTGTTGCATGTATGCTCTTCCATTTGTCCCTTTAGGGAACCCTTGGAATCAAAATCATAATTCCTATTGAAAGTAGCCTAATCCAAGGCTTATAAAGAAATTCATATAAATCACTCCCCAAAAAATTGTCAAAGTTTGGGTGACCTTGAAAATGACCCTGAAGTCTTTCTATTTTCATGCATTCTTTATTTTTATGCAAACTTGGCTTGTGGGGGGGACTTCATCACCTCCTAAAAGTTATTTAGGGAAGCTTAATTGGATTTGCACATGTGACAAAGTGGTAATTTAGACATTATACTACACTAAGTGAACAATAAGATGTAGTGGTTGCAAAAAGGACTAGACCTTTTTGTAATAAGCCAAGTGATATGGACCTAAAATCCATGATTTTATTTTGCATTGTTTGGAATGAAAGTCATTATGTAATTGATTCACCTAGAACATTTGGAAACTTGTTAGGTCTTAGATAAATCCCCACTTGCTATGGAAGTATTGTTGGTGCAAGGTGCACCTCAAGGTCCATGTCACAATACTATCATTTGAGAGAAGGGGGTGTAAAAAACCTACTATATAATACACATTTAATTTTGGATGAACACTTAAAAATCCTCTCAAATGATGTATATAGATGGACTCCAACAATACCAAGCAACCTTGTCAGTTTAGAGTCTAAAAGTGATTAATTAGTTGAGTTTTGTCCTAGATTAAAGTATTGTTTGAAGTCAAAATTCGGTGTAAAAAAAAGATACAAACCAAAAAACATGGTATTCATTTTCCTTTGAACAAAGAGGTGTTATGTTGCTCATGTGAGATCATCAATTTGCCTTGTTCAAAAGTTCATCAAAAGCTTGGGAGTCATATCATCCACTTTGGTACAATTATGCTACCCAATTGAGTGTAGACTTTTACCAAAGTTGTTTAATTCATTAAATTATAATATAAATTCAAAATTTCACCTTTATAAGTTCATAGGGTTGATGTTTTAAGTGGGTTCACCATTTTCACTAAACTAGAGGGAACGTAGGTTTAATTTCTAATTTGGGTTGAAGGCTATTTAAGACTCATAATCATTATCATCACTTGATAGACTTAAGCCATTTTGTGCTTAACACTTCCACTTTGAGTCTATGCACCTAAAACATTTTGAAGCAAGAAATGTAGTGTTATGCTATCAAAATTATGGGAAACTATCTTTACCTTAGAGAGTTTTGTTGAAACAAACTTTTTTGTCACAACTTTTGGGTAGTGTAGCATCATTATGCTGCCCAAAACATTTCAAATATTGTTTCATAGACCCTCTTACATAGAGTTAAAATTTGTTCCTACATTTTTATACCAATCTAAGTGTAATTTTGTGATATTTTGTCTAGCACAATTACCCTATTCACTTTTGTCTAGCTTATTTATCAAAATAACCAAGTTTTATATCATTATTTATGATAGAATAAACTCTCTAAAGTTACTTTTGTTTCATACCTTATACCTAGTTGATCAAGTTCATGTCTAAGAATCAAATTCCTAGTGTTTTTTGGAAGTGTTTCAAATCTGTTAGATTAAAAATTTCATCTATTTCAAAGTCTAGATTTTGATGCCATTTAGACAAGAATCCTAACACATGCCTTGTTTGATTTTATATTTTGATGCCATGTTTGGCCAAAATAACAAGAAAATTTTAAATTCCTAGATTATAATAATTTGAAACACTTCAACCTTAGAGTTTGGCATTTCAATTTTTATTCCATTTACTTGCTTATCTTTGTGTGAACAATGAAACGTTAGATACTTCACACTAGCTTGTTTTCTCACAAATCTTTGCATAAACCTTTTTGATCCTTTTGATGAATCTAGACCAAGTTGGAACATCATCTATTTTAGATTTTTTCCTTTTTAGAGTTTGTAGAACTCTTTTAACTTTTATTTCAAAGAATTGACTATGGATCCCAACTTGTATTCCTACACTCGTAGTGAACTCATGTACAATCCAGGGATTTGTAATGTAGTTTTGCATGATAGAATGGTGAAAGACCCCTACGTAGATAATATTGGTTATGATATGGATTCTTATCCCTCTTATAATACTCAATTAGGGACATAAAGCCAAGATACCTTGGCTAACTATTTGGTTAACACACCCCCTTATTTAGAACAAGACCAAGAATAAACCACATAATACCTAGCTACAATACCCATAGTGGATGAGTCAGTTTTTCAATAGTCATATTCTACTAATATAGCTTCCATGTATGATCCATTTTTGTTTAAGTGACATTTTTTAGAAAATAAAGATGAGATTTAGGTTAGATCCATAGAGGTAGGGGCCAAGTTTCTATCAGACTTCCCCCATGAAAATTTACCAAGCCTAGTAAGAGTGCCCCACAATATCATTTATGATCAACAACTTTCTTCTAAAAATCCTATGGCTCTAGTCCAAACAACATATCAAGACCCTAATATATCTAATCAAGGAAAAAACATCATGGAAGACCACTTTAACCAATTGTAAATAGCATATCAAACCTACCTAAATCTAGCATGTAATTTCAATTACATGAAAATGATGAACAAACATGTTATTGACTTAGTTCCTTCAATAGGAGTGTTGATAGAGTTAATTTGAAAATAGAATCCAAGTTCTAACCCATTCATGCAAACCAATTACATTGATAACTTGATTCATATTCCCATTGTTGAAGAAGAGTCTTTGGCCTCTATGTAAAATAATGAGCAAAATATAGTGGAAAATGTGCAAATAACGTCTAATCTTGATCAAAGTGGTACTAATGCACAAAAAACTAGCTAAAAACATGTGCATGTAGTTAATTCCATGAGTGCATCATCATACTAGGGAGTATGAGTTTCTACATCCCAACCTCAACTAATTGCTTCCTCAAGTGTACAACCTATGAATCAAACAATAGCCAATTTCATGCCTCAACGATAGAATGTGATGAATCATACTCCTCCCCAAGTAACAAGCAGTATTCCAAAATAATAGGCATAATATAGTATACCAACACAATAAAGGATAAATACATTGACACCTCAATCAAGGGTAACTAATTTTCCACCTCACCAGGTAATTAAAAACATAACTCTTTAGTCACAAACTAATATGCCAATCCAAAACCAAGCAATGACTAGTCAACAATGTGCAAATATTGATTAATGATAGATGTCAAATCTATAACTTGTTTTCACTTCCCCATAGGGATTCATGCAATAAGGAGGCTCCCATGTTTCTCAGGTACCTACTAGATAAATATTGGTTCAAAATGTGACACAAATTCAGAAATAAGGTCTCGGTCCATAAGTTCCCACTCAACAACAAGGTTTGATTAGTTTGTAGCATGCCTATTTTCAACCATAATAGGCACAATATAATTATATCCCTCCATCCCAACCAAAAAATCCTCTAAGTCAAAACTTTATCACCAACCCAAGCTAGAATGTCACACAACCAAATGTACAATTTCAAGTACATCCTAATCCATGTATGCATATTCCTGGTCTATTACTCAACCAAACCAATATACCCCAATAGGTATCTCCATCTTACCTTGGTCAAAATGTCCAACTTGTGACCTCCCAACCATATAACCAAACCAATATTCTCCCTCAAACCAATGTTCCTTCTATTTTCCTATCCCAATTATTACAATAGATGAAGGATATAATTGTTATCATTTAGGTTAAGAAATAGACTAAAAAGTTCAAATTAGATGACGTGTTTCCTATCCATTCAACATGGAGTATTTGTAGATACCATTTCCTCAAGGATATGAACCACTAAAATTTGACAAATACAAAGGGAAATGTGACCCTAAGGCCTATTTAACTAAATTCTTTATTGCATGTCAACCAGTGGCATATAGCGACATATACCTTTTGTTATTATTTCTAAGGAGCTTGGCTGGACAATGCTTGGAGTGGTTTTCAAAGTTTCCCAAAAATTTAGTAATGGATTTTGATGATCTTTTTGATAAGTTTAAGCAACACTTTTCTTATAATCTTGAGCATGAGATTTCATTAGTGGACTTAGTGCAAGTAAAGCAAAAATATGGTGAGAGTTTTGCAAGTTATCTATAACAATAGAGAGCCCTTGCAAGCCATTTCACCCATATTTTACCAGATAAACAATTAGCCATTGTGTTTACTAGAAATTTGCATAGTGAGATAGCTTATCATCTAGAACTATAATGTGCACATACTTTCAAAGAGATCATTGATAAAGGTTTATTGATCGAGGGGGTGATCATCAATAAAAGAGTCATCAAGCTTAATTAAACTAATCAAAATCAAGGTACCAATCAGGTTAATATCCAACATCAACATCCCATTCAAGCATAATCATCACAATCGACATAGGCCAATAACTAAGAAAGACCAAAGCAATTCAACCATAATAAGAATGTTGTGAGAAATGAAGTAACTGAATCATGTCAAGTCCAAATAGTGTAAACATCATTTACACCACCCTTTTTAGGTTATTCCTACCCAACAACCTCTCCAACCAATGCCACAAGAACAACAACTAAGACTTGCATAAAAAATACAACCTTTACCATTGAAAACCCCTCCTCTTAGGAGAACCATGCCTGTACATCATGTCTTTAGTGACCTAGGAGAATCTATCAAGTCTATATTTTTCAAGCTTGCTACTACTAATCTAATTATTTGGCCTATACTAAAGCATTATCTGTAAGGCATTCCTTATCCTGATTGGTACCATGAAAACAAATTCTATGACTATCATTAGATCAATAGGGATAATCTATGAAGATGTGTCCAAATCAAGCATTTAATTGAGAATATTTTGGAGAATGGGGAGATAACATTAGATAATGTTTATTTCACTTATAATAAAAATCTTGGGATTTCTCAAAACCCCTTTCCCCAACATGATAATCAGTAGTAGTAAAATAATCAGCAACAATAACAATAATGGCTAGTGCAACAACAAAATTAATAGTATCAAAATCAAAGGCCAAACTAGTAGAATAAACAAAATCAATAGTATAACCCATAATGAAATAATAATAAACAAAACCAAGGTCAAAATGATAACAACCAACAAACCTACCATACAGTTATGCATGACTATAATACGGTTGTAGGACATATTGTAAGGGGTAGTGTTAATACCATCTCCATTAATCCTAGACCAAGCACTAATTAGCCTAGACCATTCATAAACAACAAAATTCAACAAAATTACATAGATAATCCTTCTTTAACCTAGGATTACATATAATTAAATCAATTAACTAGGACTTCCCCTTTTGGACCTTATATCAATAACTCATCCTTGCCACATGACTGCATATGAGTACACTAGCAACTAAGATTTGTCTTGTCTGGTCCCACACCATTCTAAACATTTGTTAGCAATAATGTTCCAATATTTAATGCTAGTTATGAAATCATAACTCAAAGGTCAAATATTACTATCTTAGGCCCACAACCAACCACCACTTTACTTGTTATCTAATTGATCGTTCAGCCTCAGAATAAACCATTTAATACTGACCAAGACAAGAAGTTTGATATTGTGGAACAATTTTAAAAGACACCAGCACAAATTTTTATTTTAGATTTTTTGCAAACTTTATTGATCTAAAATAACATATTGACTGAGTTTTTGACTCAATCCACTATTTCTAATGACATATCCCCTAATAAATTTCAAGCTTTGGTTGGACACCTAGCTTTAGCATAGCAAGTCACATTCAACCAAAGTGATATGTCTTCCCTTGGCCTGATCCATAATAGCCCATTATACATATATGTTTATATAAAGTGAGATAAATTGAAATGTGTCATTATAGATAATGGATCAGGCCTCAACATAGTGTCTCTAAAGCTCATCAAGCTTCTTAGGTACATAATGGTAGATCTCCAATCAGAAATGATAACCATCAAAGCCTATGATAATTAGGAAAGAGAATCATAAGGCACCATTAGTTTGTTAGTCATCATTGGGCCTTTGACCCATGATACACTTTGCCATGTGATTTATCTTGAGTTATCATAAAATATGCTTCTAGGCAAACTTTGGTTACATGAGATTCATGCAGTCTTGTCAATGCTGCACCAATGTATCAAGTTTTCCCACTTAGGGATAGGAGTGAATATTACAAGAGATTTACATCCATATGAACACTAAAAATATCTTGAGTACAAATTCAAAATCTACAATTATTAGTACAACATGAATCTAAGTTCCAAGTAGGATAAAGGAAAGGCTATACTTATTGATCCTTCACTAGAAATTACATAGATCCTAATACCTTGGATTCCCTTTCCCACATGCCACCTCCTAAAGCTTCTAATCATTTAACCTTTTTAGATAATGGACTGGGAGAGTATGTGACCCATGATACATTTCATATTTCCAGTCTTCCTCAAAATATAAAAACCTTTGGGTGACCTAAAGTCACTCCATATATGCATTGGCAACAAAAGAACAAAGATAAGGGACCTATCACATTCGTACCAGTATCTAGCCTAGAACTTGACCCTATTAAAGGGGATGAATCATGGTTATATAATGACATCCAAGTTGATTTTTGTCAAAGTACAAAGTATCCTATTCATAATAGGATCATGGATCATCACAATTATGAAAGAAGAGGCCTTGGACCAAATCAGCAAGGAACCATCAAGCTAATTTCCATGACTAAGTATGAAAGACCTTTATGGACTTGGATTTAAATTGCTTAGGGGTGAACCCATATATCTTATTCAAACTTCATCACCAACAACTAGTGATGATGATGTTGACATCAAAGCATAGTCAAATTATAGCCTCACCTTTGATGACCTAGCTGAAACCAACCTATTTGATAATAATGCCATTTGTACCCTTAGCTTGGTCATTCATCATAACCCATTGCCATTATATTATCCCCAACTGATAGATTAGGACTAATAAGAATCCAATCTATTGATTGATGAGTTCTAGAATGATGAGGTATTCTATGACTTAAGCCTTAGAGACAATGTCCCATTGGGAGATCACAAGTCAAGATTTTCAATTACATTAGATCCTATAGGCAATTTTGGAGAGTGGGTGAACACCCTTACCCAAAAACAAATAAGTAAAACATTGAGGTCCCAAAGTGAAAACCTCTTTAAGGTGCTTTTTGACTAGGGAAAAAATAAAGATAAAATCCAGTCTAGTGGTGAAAACCTATTTCAAGCACCAGTAGATAGGGATGTTCATTATTCTTTGAAATTAGACTAGGAGACCACCAATGATGAACTTGCCTATGGATTTGAGTTCAATTTTTCACAAGTATTTGATCAAATTCTTTAAGAATTTTAAACTATTTTTGTCACATGGCCAGATCTCCCATTAGCGGAGTCAGATTCATCATGCCTAGGAGAAGTTGAAGAGAAAGTCCTAGTAGAGGACCCTGACATAGTCTAATAGTTCAAGTCATTGACTACTATCCTAGAAGATGGTTTGACCCTTCTAGTTGAAGATACAATAGAGGTAAAAATCAAGACTTTATCAGACCCAAAATGGATAAAATTAGGTGCATCCATCACTGAGGAAGAACATGAAGTCATTATAGCTTTATTAAGAGAATTTGTATATATCTTTGCATGGGCCTATTTTGACATGCCAGGTTTGGACCCCACCTTGGTTCTGCACCACCTTGTGGTTAATCTTGACACCAAAATGGTAAAACAAAAACTACATAAGATGCATCCTTACATTAATATATTGCTAAAGAAAGAGTTGGAAAAAAGTCTTAGAAGTAGGATGTATCAAATCCATTGAATACTCATAATGGATCTCTAATGTGGTACCTATTAGTAAAAATTTGAAGGGATTAAAATATATATTGATTTTCAAGACATCAATAAAGCTTATCTTAAAGATGATTTTCCATTTCCTAATATCAACATGATCATTGAATCCATAGAGGGTTATGAAATTATTTCACTCATGGATGGCTTTTCAAGATACAACTATATTAGAATATCACCAAAAGACCAACATAAAACAATGTTCACCACTCTAAGGAGAACATTTTGTTATCACGTAAATGCCATTTGGACTCAAGGATGCTAGAGATACATATTAAAGGGCCATGAATGTCATATTCCATGATATGATGCATGATATTGTTGAAGACTATGTCAATGACATATTAAGAAAATACAAAACTAGGGCTAACCATCTAGTAGTGCTGCACAAGATATTTGAAAGATTACGAGAGTACAAAGTCAGACTTAATCCAAAGAAATGTATTCAGGAAAGATACTTGGCTTCATCATGACTCATAGAGGTATTGAAGTCGATCTGACTAAAGTCCATTCTATAATCGAGATGATGCCACCAACTAATTTAAAGTAACTCCATAGTTTTATGGGGTAAGATCCAATCAATTTGATGCCTCATCTCTTAGTTAGTAGACAAGTGTCATCCATTTACACACCTTATAAATAAGGGAGTTGCATTTCAATGGAATGATCACTACCAAACAACTTTTCAACAACTTAAAGACTTCTTGCTAATTTGCCAATTTTATTACCTCCTATGCCAACAAAGCCATTCTTTTTATACCTATTAGCTACCGACCATGCTTTGGGGGAACTCTTGCTTAACATGATGAGAATGAAAAAGAGCATGTTGTATACTATCTAGGCTATACCTTGGTCATAAATGAACCTAACTATGCACCTATTGAAAAAGCTTGTCTAGCCATGGTCTTCATAGCTCAGAAACCATGCCATTACTTATTGAATAATAAGACCATGGTGATTTCAAAAGTAGATCTACTCAAGTATCTACTATCTAAAATAGATTTTCAAGGTAGAATGGCTAAATAGATCATGATTCTTATTGAGTTTGACATAAAGTATGTCAATCAAAAGGCAATCAAAAGACAAGTTATTGTAGATCAACTTGTTGAAGTACCTCTCATAGACACACAACCACTCATGTTTTAATTTAATGATGAATCCATAATGACCATCATTGACACACCCCTTAAGGAGTATCCATAGAAGATATATTTTGATGGTTTATTTACTGTACATGGATCAGGGGTAGGCCTATTATTTATTACACCATAGGGGGATATAATCCCTAAATCATTTAGAATTAACTTTCCTTATACAAACAACATGGCCTAGTATGAATCACTTGTTTCAAGACTTAGATAGGTAGTGAATTGGAACATATCTCAGCTCCAAGTTTATGGTGATTCTCAGTTAATCATCGATCAGATCATAGATCATTTTTAGACCAAAGATGACAAGCTAGTTCCATATAAAGCCATGGTTGACACTCTTAAGCAACAAATTGCCAACATTTAGTTTAAACACATACCAAGAGATAGTAATAGAACTATAGATGCCATGGCTACTATTATCTCTATGATTTGACAAATAAATAAATCTAGAGAGTAGTAGTTCCTCATCAAGAATTTGTTAGCACCATCTCATGAACCTTCAACCATTGTAATGATTTGTGACATTGTTGGTCTTAATTCTATCTAGTACTCAGACCTTTATGACTACCTTCATGAGCAAGTTATACCACCTAATCTATCTTAAAAAAAACAAATCCTTCATTCATCATTCCACTCATTATACTCTACTTGAATCCACCCTTTACCATTACATTTTTTATGGAACTTTACTTCATTATTTAACTTTGGTAGAGTATACACTAGCGTTAAGAGAAGTAAACAAAGGGGTATGTGAAGCTCATTCTAGTAGGGTATTCCTATCTAAAAGTATCTTGAATATTGGTTATTATTATCCCATAATGGATGCATATGCTATGACATATGTAAAGAAGTGTGATAAATGTCAATGGCATGCTAATATGATTCATGCCCCAACCAAAACTATGAAACCGATGTTGACACCATGGCCATTTTATAAATGGGGACTAAAAATCATTGGGAAGATCAAACCCACTTCATCTTATAGCCATAAACATATCCTTACCACCCTTGAGTATTTCATGAAGTGGGTTGAAGTTATACCCCTCACTTACATGATTGAAAAGCAAATTTCCAAATTCATCTTCAACAATCTCATTTGCCCTCTAACATTATATCTAATAATGAAGGATCATTAAAGAATAATGATGTAGACTAGATATGTACCAAATATAACATCACACAACATTTTTATATAGCATATTACCCTCAAGGTAATGGCCAAGCCAAAGCATCAAACAAAACCATTGTCAATATTCTCAAAAAAATTGCCAATGATAACAGTTGTGATTGACACCTAAAGATATTCCATACCCTTTGGGCATACTATACCAATCATCATACCCCCATATGAGTCACTTTATACTCATTTATGGTACTAAATCCATCCTTCCCATTGAAGTCGAGTTGCCTTCACTATTCATCTCTTTCAAGTATGTCTTAGATGATCATGACTATCAAGTAGCTCACCTAGAAGAGCTAGACCTAGTTGATGAGAAATGTACAACTACACTCAAAAATCTTCAAGCATATCAAAACTAACTCAAAGGTCACTATAATTGGCATGTTAAGTATAGAAAATTTAAACATGGTGATCTTGTTCTTAAATAAAACTAAAAGAATACCATGGCTGAGAAGAAGCATAAAGGAAAATTCAAACCAAACTAGATAGGGCCTTTCATCATTACTGTAGATTATGTATTAGGAGCATATAGGCTTGCCACACTAGACATCTGATGAAATTCCTGAGCTGATGACTATTATTCATCTCAAGCGATACTATGCTTGAGTGTTAAGGTGTATTGTTTATAAGGACCATTTTAGTTATGCCATTTCATCACTATTCTTCTTTGTCCATATATCATTCTTAACCATTTTATTAGCCATATCCATTTTACCATTCCATTATATCATCCCAATGTGTTATAAATCCTAGCCTATTTGACCTTGGTTTTTGCCATTCATTATACATTTTCATCATCAAGGCATATAATCAGTTTCATCATTTAGTTCATGTAATTTAGATAGAGATCATATTTTGGAGTAGTATGATAGAAGTTTTGGTAGTTTCATCCTTTGTTTGTTATTCCTTTCTTATCACCAATCTTGTTACTAATTATAACTACCTTTGGGTAAATTAGTATGATTGATCCATGTTGTTATGTCCTATTTATAACTTCTTATGGGTAAACTAGGGGAAATATTTGTTTATTAATCCTTCACATACCAACTTTCCACTTCTTATGTCATACTATGTCTTTTTACCAACTATATTGACTACTACACTAGTCAAATTCCTCCACTATAGGGTAGAACTACAGTGACTAAAGCTCTTACTCTGGGACTATGTAGCCAACACTCACTATTTATTAAGGTCCACTCAGTCACCCTTCCCACCATTCTCTCACCATTTTTTGAGCAACCTAAGTTTGAATGCTCTAACCATTTTGTGAGAAACCTTAGTTTAATTGATCTCACCATTTTTGCAAGCTCGAACCATTTAGTGTCTTGTCATTCTCAATTGAGTTTAGATACTCTAAAACAATTCCAAAAGGATTTGAAAAATCATTAAAAAATAACAAAAATATTGACCACTTTTGTGCCTTAAGGATTATGGGAACCCTTACTAAGTTACAAGCAAATCACTTGTCATTTAGTTTCCCCATCCTTTTTGGCATTTTTCTCTCATGCAATTCCCATTTTTTAAGACCATTCATATTATTCTATCACATCCATTCTATTATTTTCCTTAATTATCACATTCTTCCTATTCCCTAGGTGAACTACATTTAGCCTAAAGTTTTTTATTGGATATTACATCCATAGAACTATGTAGGTAGCATCCACTTGCCTAGTGCATATGGAGATAGCTCAACCAACCCCTTCCTTTTCTTCTATTCCCTCATTTTGTTTTTTTGTTAAGTTGTCACCTATTTCTAGGGGAAATGTATATATGGTTTCCATTACATTATTTGTTTTTTTTTTCCTTATTTTGTTTGTTTGTTTGTTTGCCTATTTGTTAGCTTTCAACACTTTTTCATTGATTTAGTTTTTATGTGTTCATTGGGTAATTCCTTACCCACACTTATACTTGAATATATCCATATTCATATGTTTATACTATCATCATGGTTTATATCATTGGTGCATTATTTTATATCGAGTATTGGATTATGGGAGTCAATCCTCATGCATATTTCAACCAATTCTTCATGATGTTATACCATGATGCCTATCGACATGTGATATAACAAACCTAAGCTTCAAGAAGACTATTTAGAAATGGTGACATCTCTTTGGCATTGACATCCTTATTCCATCCTAATCATATCTAAAATAGAGTAATTAAACATGAAATAATTCCAACTTTTATTAGTTCAGATGAGCATCTCCCTACTACTAGGTTATTCTAATTCATCATTATCCTTTGTGTTAAGTTATCATCATTTTCAACTAAGTTTATCATGTTTGTCATAATCAGAGTCCAATGATTATAACCTCTTATGGGCAAATCATTGCACAGCATCCCACCTACATTTCTCAATGATTATAACCACCTTTAGGCATATCATTGTATTATCACCACTTCCATTTTTAGGCCCATACAGGGGCATGCTATTATCTTGTTTATTTTTCCTAAATGGGACAGCTCCATCTTCCAATAAGTATAACCACCTTTAGGCAAATCATTGTGTTTTCATGCCACCTTGCCACTATTAAGGTATAGTGCTTATAACTGCCTTTGGGCAAACCATTGTACATCATCCCACTTGCATTCTCAATGACTTTCACTAATTTTTCAATATCATTATGTTTTCACCCCATCATCTTTCCTTGGTCTTCTCATTTCACTTCTTTCTTTTTGAGGGACCATTTGCTAACCTACTTGTGCCAACCATTCCCTCAAGGGGGAATTGAATAGTTAGTTTATTATCATTTTAGTTTTAGGCATACAAGACCTTTTCATTCTTTAAGAAAATGTTACTATGATTATAGCTTGTATCACCTTCCCAAATAGGGGTAAATTATAGACACCTAAATCTAGACACCAATGACCTCCAATTAGGCTTTTGATTAATTTCCACCTGAAACACATAATTTGTCCTAAAAACACTAAAACCCATTAAAATATGTGAAACTAACATATTCAAGTGTCAATTTTGGCTACAATATCCCTAAATGGGGTAATACAATTTATGGGTTAGCTAACTTTGATCAAATCATTCTGAGTCAAAATGCCAATTTTGCACTTGGGTACCATAGATTGCTCTTTCCTATCAAATATCTTGCACAAGAAATGTGCCTTTGTTATTTTTTATTGGCAAAATCCTAAATGGGATAAGACATCTAATGCATCTGAGAGTGACTTTTAATTTCAATCCAATCAAATTTTAGACCAATAACAAGGTAATCTGATCAATTTGAGTAATTTATGCACAAAGTACTTAAACATTATTAAGAGATAATTAACCCACATCAATGCCTAATTAATAATTATATGGAAACTTGTTGAATAATTTGTTTTTGAAATGAATATTGAATATTTGCATCATCAAGTGACCTCATTTCTTGGGAAGACATCCCTAGGCCATAAATGCCACAACTATTAGGATTCATGTCATCCATACCTCATTAATGCCTTCCATGATGCCATTCATGCATATTAATTTCCCCTTATTTCAATGTCACAATGAGGATAATTATAAACTTAATTCCAAAAATTTAATTAATCCTCAACCACATATCTCAATCTCAAGATGGATGGTTCAGGTTGATTCTAGACATTCTTAAAATTTTATAAATAGAGAGGTCATGAACATTATTTCTAAGCTATTTTGGTGCAAAGTTGTAATGCAAAAATATCTTCAAGAATCCATTGAAATTAGTGTTACCATGATAATTTAATTCCAAGCCAAGCCAAAGCCATAAGGTGCCAAGGCGAAGAAGAGATATACAAGGCTCCTTTGATGAAGACTTCATGAGCACAAGCTGAATAAGCCACTACAACAAGCATTTTGGACATCCAAAGAAGGTAAAAGATAGTTTATTTTGAATTTTAGTTATGTGTTTTATTCATGTTTTTTAACTAAGCTCTCCCTAGTTTCTAGGCCTAGAGATGTTATGCTAGTTAGTGTATTTCTTTCCTTTTGTTTTCATTTTGAAAGTAACACGATACTAACCATCCTCTCTTGAGTCAAATTCTTATATCATAGAGTGGCCATTAGAGATATCCTATATCAAGAGGCTATACCTATAGCTTACTTTAGTGAGAATTTAAATGAGGCCAATAAATGGTAGTCAACTTATGATCTTGAGTTATATTCTATGGTTAAAGCCTTGATGAAATGGAGACACTACTTAATGACAAAGGAGTTTATTATCTTTACAGATAACCATGCACTTTAGTTCATAATCAACCAACCTAAGATCAATAATAGATACATTAATTTGGTTGATTACTTTAAAAACTTCACATTTATCATCAATCATAATAAAGGACATACCAACAAGGTAGATGCTTTAAGTAAGATAACTTTTATTATTTGTGAAAATCAACATGAAAGTGGAGGAATAGAGTCACTTAAGGAGTTATATGAATTTTATTTAGATTTTCAAGATGGATATAGATCTTACAAGTAGCCTACTATAATAAACAATGATCCTTGGATGGAGTATATGATTCAAGGCCATTAGTTGTTCAAAGGATTTTAGTTATGTGTGCCAAGGAATTCAATGAGAGATATTTTTATCAAGGAGAAGCATTGTGAAAGTTTGGTAGGTCACTTTATTATTGATAAGACCTTAAAATAATGTAGTAATCATAATTATTCACTTATAATGAAAAAAAATGTGAGAAAGGTTATGGAAAGATGTAAATTTTGTTAATATGTAAAGGGGAAGAGTAACAATGTAGGCCTATACCAGCCCTTACTAATACCAAATATTCCTTGAGATTACATTAGCATGGAATTTATCATGGGTTTACCAAGAAATCAAAGAAGGTATGATTATATATTTTTTATTGTGGACATATTTTATAAGATGGTATATTTCATACCTTAAACGTCAATAAATGATTCTACTCATGTGGCCAATTTTTTATTTAAGGAAGTGGTTAGTCTACATGGTATACCATTAAACATTATCTAATATATAGATACCAAGTTTGTGGGAATATTTTGGAGAACCTTGTGGAAAAAGATAGGAACTAATTTAAACTTTATCTCAACTTACCACCCATAGAAAATATTCCAAACTAAGGTTTTCAATATAAGTTTGGGTAACTTGATAAGATGTTTGATAAAGGATAGTCATAAACAATGGGTCTTGGTATTGTTTCAAGTAGATTTTGCTTATATGACTCACCCAATAGGAGAATATGAAAGATTCCATTTAAAGTGGTTTATGGTATGCACCCAAAGGGAATCTTTTAATTGTGATACTTCAGAAAAATGGAGAAAATAAGTGATAAGGGAGAGGAGTTTGCCATTTATATGTAAGAAGTAAATGATAAAATGAAGAATAAGTTAGATTTAAGTGTGGAAAAGTATAAACAAAATGCTGATTTGAAGAGGAGAGAGGTTAGTTTCTAGATTGAAGATATGGTGCTAGCTCAATTAAGGAAGAAAAGATTTCTAAAAGGTGAGTACAACTTGAAGATGAAAAATATTGGCCCATGCAAGGTCATAAGAAAGTTTTCTAACAATGTGTATGAACTAGAGTTTCCTAATGGCATAGGGTTCTCTCCTATATTAAATGTTATATAATTGTATCTATATAAATAATGATATATGTAAGATCAACCAAATAGAAGTCAAGATAGATCAGTCCAAGAGTGGTCAAATCCACTGCCACAAGAAAAAAAAAGAATAACTTGAGCTTATCTTAAACAGTCAATTTATAAAGAGCACAAGAGGAAAATAGTACTATAATTACATGATGGATTGGAAATATCATCCTATATAGGATTCCACTTGGATGACAATAATATACATCATCAATCTTGGAGGCACTTTTGAAGACCTCATGAATAGAAGTTCATGATTCAATTTCTTGTTCTTATGGAGTATGATGTAGGAAAATCACTCCATATGATAAATTTTGTTTTTTTTAGAATTATTATTAAGTCTTAGGTGAGTATTATTATTCTTTAATATCATGTAAGAGTCATTTATAGGTCTTATTTTTTCATAAAATTTGAATTGTATCCCTTTAGGCATTTTCTCACCAAAATGCCAAATTCAAAATTTTGAATTTCTTTCTATACTTTTAAGGTCTTAATCATGATTTTGGTAGGTTTAAAATCTGGGTGTTGGTTTGTTTAGGTGTATTAAATGTGTTAATATGTTTCTTATTGTTTGGCCACCTTTATGGTCTTATATATTATGCTAAATTTTTTGTAACATCTAATAAGGTAACTTGTTCATGCATAAGCCTTTGTTAGAGGCAAACAAGATTTAGTTAGAAATTTTTTAGGGACTTAAATTGCATGAAGTGGATAAAAATATTCATCATTTAATGTGATAAGAAGGTTTTATCTCTATAAAACAAAGAGAGAAGATCATATTTACAAAGGAAGGTTGCACATCATAGTTTTCTATATATGACTAATTTGAATGTGTTTGAGAACATTGGTAAATGTTACTATATATATTTATTGTTTTATTTGTGTAATTTTAAACAGATAATTGAGACACAAGTGTGAGAGAGAGACATTCAATTTTAAGCATTTTGAGTATGATACCGTCAAGTTTCAAGTGATTTAAAAGGTATATTTTGGTTCTTTTCAAGCACTTTAATGATTTTAATGGTGTTTTAAAGTTGTCATTATGTGAAATGAATTTTTTATATCATTGTAAAACCATTTTGACATTTTAATTACATCCCAAAATCAAATTTTTTTTACACATTCCTGTACCCTACAAATCTGACTATAGTCAAAGTGGGAATTTAAGGTTTTATGTCAATTTGAAATTGAAATATTTGTTATTCTAATTCAAAAGTTTGTATTAGGTTGGTATAGACCATTTCCAATAGGTTTGATTCCTTGAAACACACCTTTTATCTTGAAGTCTTCAAATTTTCACTTCTCGATCTATGTAGAACCCTACTTTAGGGTTTTTGACCATTTCTTGGTTTAGGTATATAGACATTATTTTAGAAATTCAAATTTGACCTAGAGATTCAATTTAATGTCCTTAAATTGAATAAAACTTTTTATCAGAGTCTTGGCATGTGTGTGTAATTCTGGAGCCATAACTCAATTTTACAGTCTAGGAGACCTAAGTAAGGCCTAGTTTGGGAAAGGTCAAGATGATTTAGTGCATATACCTTAAGATCTGGATTATAAAAATTTGTAAAGAGATGTATGACATTAATGGGTATTTTTAAAATAAATTTTATTTATATTAAAACCTTTTGAACTTATAAAACCACATAAAAAATTGTTTTAGGAGGGCTACAAAGAAAGAAGGTAAATTGTGATAACTTGCATTGTATTTTGGTTAATTCTCTCCCTCTGCATCAATTATCTCAATATGAGACAAATGGAACAATGAAATCCATTCATTCAATATTTAGTTATATGAATCAAATACATAATTATATCATATAAGGACACATTGGATAATTTACAAGTTTCATTTTTATGTGTAAGTCACAAATAATATCCTTTTATTCTAATTGGATTCATTAATTTCTAAAAGTTTTATTTGATTTTAATTTTTACTAGAATGTAATGATTTGTTGTAGTTTCTTGAATTTTATTAATATATACATCTCAACTAAAAGTGCTATATTAGGCATATGGTTATTGACTTCTTAAATCATTGTAGTGTAATGGATGATATCAAATAGTTTTTCATGAAACATTATGAGATAAAAGTGTTTTAAATATAATAATCAAGTTATTATTATGTTAAAATGATGGTGTTATGAACATAATAAATTTTAGTAATGAACCTTAGTTATGTGTTAAGGTTGATTTTTTTTATTATTTGTAAATGGTTTTGAAGGGACCATACCTAGAACAAGAGGCACAAGACCCATAAAAGAAAGGAAGCTTCAAGACACAAGAAGGATCAAAAGCTAGATAAAGTAGGAGTACAATCTAGGACATAAATAAAGGAGAGAATATCTCCCTTGTTTCAAGAAAGTCCAAATACCAAAAGAAACAAAAGATAAAATTAGTAGGGAGCAACTTGCTAATGAAGGGTACCAAAGTATCAATTCAATAAAAACTCCACAAAACCAAAGTAGCACCTAAGCAATAACAAATCAGCCAAAATAAGGAGTTAGAATGAGTTGAATCACTTAGTGAACTTGTTAAAACTATTCTTCAGTCCCTCTAAAGCATTAAATATATTGAGTGTAGTGATTTGAGAAGGGTTTGACTTGTCAATGGTGGCCAGATCTAGAGTCTTTTTGTTGCCTCCCTTTCACAAACCTAGATGTAAGGTGTTGATAGTGCACACTTGTTTCACTTGAAACTTAATAAACTTTAGAAAGGCCTTGTGAATGTCTAAATGATCCATTTACCTACTCCTAATCTAGTTCATGGTGTTCTTCATGTATTTAATTCTCTTGATAATGTCTTATAGTTTGGTCTCTAATAGGGAGGAGTTGTCCATTTTCTTCTTTCCCATTCCACTAAACTTGTTGATCTGAGTGATCTCCTTCTTGAGATCATTGATTTCATCCTCAATATATGTAATTTGACCATTGTGCCTAGGATCCTTGGAATAGGAGGGACCAGAGTCCATATCATCCTGCCTCATGTAAAAGTTGTTAAGGTTGTTTAATTTGATTGCATTAATCTTTCCTAGCTAAGCGAGTATTTTTATTGATATAGATATATGAAGCATATATAAAACTATAGAAAAGTTAATAGTACATTGAATGAGGTTTTTCTCTCTAACCTTGATATTGAATAATGCTCTCTTAAAAAGTGGATTTATTTTAAGATGAGTTATGTATTGATATTAACTATTTGCTCAAATGTATTTATGTTATTTAATAGTGCATGAAATGTTAGATATGCATATTTACTATTCTACTAAATGAACTAAAATGACTATAATAAACATGTGGCAGTCCAAAGTATTATAACTAATCAAAATGGTGGATTATATATTATTCTATTACTTAGATGAATTACCATAGATAAACTTGTGATTAAAATTTAATTATGGTAGTATGGATTGTATAATGAAATACGTTAATCCAAAATACTTGAGTAAAGATATGAATTAATATAGGATTATTTTCTTATTTTTCTATACTGAGATGATTTTATTTTGAGTAAATAAATATTTATGATAACTCTAAGGAAATGTATTATGTATTATATTGATTGAGATAAATTTTTGGAGGTTTTAAACCCTAATTCACTAAAATCAATCAATGAGTATATTTTTGGTTGATTGTAATTTAAACCAACCTTCCTTATTTTAATCATTATGATATACCTAACCCTTAGATCAATCCATTATGAATTGTTGAGTCTATTCATGGAATTAATTCATGCATATTTAAACCTATTATATTTTAGCATGTTGCACATTGAGTAACATTAAATCAATTTGGTATGTTATAATATCCTTGATTAATCAAAAAAATGGTTTGATTTTTGATATGACACTTTTTAAATGTATGCATATCATTATTACCTACCTATGCTATAGGTTTTACATAAACATGTTACAATGTGTGTTTCTAATGGTATTCAATTAGTGGGTGAGATACATGATATACAAGTTTAATATTATCAAAAAAAATTAAATAATACACAACTAAATTCATGACCACACCTCATGGGTATTGTAACATTGGCAGTATTACTTATGTGGTTGGAGTATTGCTATATAAATATTATGGTGATATATTTCCCATATTTTGGTTTATCATATATATCTACATACATGGATTAGACATATTTTATTATTTCCTACATATTTCATATTACTTGTACATCCACATTAAATTATTACATATGATTGTTACATTTAATTCCATTTTACATGCCTATGATTATTTATTACCCTTATGTGTGTGCTTATACATGTTTTTAAAGTATTATCTAGTCCTTTTATACTAAGACTCCTCTAGTTTTAATATCATGTTGCTTCATCATTACTTTTATTATATGTCCTTGCATGGAAATTTGCTATTACTATGTGTGGTTATTATTTTATATTGTAAAAATTTAATATTTATATAAGACAAAACTAATACATAGTGGAGATATATCATTCAAACATATGGAAATAATAATTTTAGATCTACCATAATAGATAAAAATAGAAAATAAGTAAATGGAAAATACTAAAATTGACAATTATAATTGAAAAGAGATGATGATGATGATGATGATGAGATAATGATGTAGATAAAATCCTCTCTAATGTCCTTAATGCCATCCATAATGAAAGTACCAATCTAGATTAAAATATTCATCTCTCTCCACATGCATAATATAACCATGATGAGGTGGATCTTAATCAAGCTAATCTATAATCATTTCAAAAGAAGGGGTCTTAATTATTTTTATGATCCCTCGGTAGGACATACCACCAATTTGTGTATTACTCATCTCTACTCCATCTAAAAGCTTCATCTCTCCTATTTTGACTCTAATTTCTTGATCCCCAAGGGTGGTGATAGGGATCGACTAGAACCAACATCTTATAAGGAAATCAATGAGAAAAAGATATTTTGGAAGAAGCTTAAAAGGGGGAGCTGACAGAATCTATGGAATGGGTCACTAAAAATAATGTCAAGTTTTCTCAAGACTTCATGGTGTCTTGGACAAAGTGGGAGGTTTTCATGCATGACATTACCATTAATGTCTTAGAGGAGTTCATCAGGGATACCACTAGCATGTCATGCATAGGTGCTAGGGAATTCAAGGACTAGTCAAAAAATAAAGAGTCCTTAGAGTGGTTCTTAAAAAAAAATGATTTCATGTAGAACAACAAAAAAAGGTCCCCACATCCTGACCTTCTACGTTACTAGCCAAAAATTTACCTTTAGATCATGTGATATATGATGTTGGTAGGTAGATATACAGTAATCTTCTCCCACCATTTTATAATTCTCAATCATTTCATTAGGTATAAAATTAGTCTACCCTATTTATTTCTTAAGTCCCTTAAGAGCACTGTCCTACTTCACCAAGTAAATGATACCAATCCCATTCTGCATCAAGGTTTGATCCTCCTCCTTGTTAAGCATGACCAATATATTTTAGGTTGAGAGGTTCCCCCTGGGGGTTCCTCTTTTAGGGAGGACTTCCTGATGGAGGATCCTACCAAGGGATCCCACCAACCTTCTAACCACACCCTCAGAATAACTTATCATAGTCCCCCTAGATGACCTCCCTCTCAAATTATTATTTATTCCCAAATTGAAACCTATTGAAATAGGGACCCTTACATAATCAACCTAGAAATGGAAGTCCATGGTTATGAAGGAGATGGAAAGAAACAAACAACTACTAGAAAAATTTAACTCAAAGGTGAAACAAGTAGGTTTTGGCCTGGCCAAACTCATCCAGGATTGGAATGCTTTATACAGATAGGTTGAAGCAACTATATAGGCCTTTATTCACTCTACTCAACCCTCACAGTCCCTTAATATGACTTCACCTAGGGTTTTAAAATCCCCCCAAGTCTCCCCCAAGGGATTCCCCCCCAAATAGTCTCCCATGTAAGTAAAAGGTTAAAAATGACCTAGAATGATCCTCCTTGGTAAAGCAGCTAAAGGCCCAAGAAATTATACC
The DNA here is from genome assembly GCA_037957365.1 of Torreya grandis. NCBI lineage: Eukaryota > Viridiplantae > Streptophyta > Pinopsida > Cupressales > Taxaceae > Torreya > Torreya grandis. Next base: position 283,692 of record JARHVA010003624.1, on the reverse strand, counting down.
TAGGCCAAAGTTTCAAAGGACAAACTAACTATCCCAATGAAGGACACTGCTAAAGTTGATGACCCTTAGGAGGGACCTTCCTCCTAGTTCTACTATGTTTTCCTATTTTTTGCTTTTTCTCTAAGTACTATTTTTTTGCTTTTTGGTTTATCAGCCCTAGTTATCCTGTTTAAATTTTTGTAATGCACTCTTGTGGTTCGAAGTCCTTGTAAACCTATATTTTACCATATCAAATAAAAAGTGACATCTTAATGCTTAATTTATTTTTGATTTTAGATATGGACTATTTAGTTCTATATCTACCTATGTGAAAAAATAAATCCTTTTACTATTTAGGGATGGGATTGACTCTAGTAATAACTATACCCTTGGTGGGATCATCACTCTCTTATTTTGATAATTGTACTTATCTTAATCTACCATAATTATCCTATGTTGAATTTTATTTTTTAATTATTCCATTCTTCTATAAAACTATATGTCGTAAACTTTTGTAACTATGCTCTTGTGATCTAATAGGTAGAAAATCATAAATTTTGTCTTCTTCCTTATCCTTAACCTAAATTTACATTAAGTCACTAAGAAACAAATTTATGGGTTTGGAAACCACTATGGGAGTTACAAATAGATGTTTTTGATGATAGAATCATAAATCAACTTAGTTATGTGTAGTTTGGATGGAATCTCAAGTAAGGGTTTTGAAGATCCGTTTCCTAAATGTGAAGATGCAACTACATGAAATATGATTAAACATTACTCTAGTTAATAAAAGAGATATTTGATTAATTTTTATTAGATTAATCTCTCTCTCTCTCATGCGTGGATAATTACTTGGTATCAATAGGATTATCTAGGACATGATTCATACTTATTTTGAATTGATTATTAGTAAGAATCAATAATTAAGGCACATGGAATGTGACCAAAGGAAGAGGGGCCAACAATAAGATGAAATATGAAATTATTGGGCTTGTTGATCCCACCCAATGTAAGATTCACAATATAGAGGATAAAGTGAGACTACAACACACATTTTGTGTAGTATCATAGCAAGGTGTCAAAAGAGGATCAAGATTGAAAAATGATATTTTAATAGAAGGATTAAATTCAGTTGGAAGGATTAGGACCAAATGAGGGGAAATATGTTTTATCTTGCTTGTCACACTAGTGTATAATTATCTATTTCTATGACTAGGGTCATGCATGAAATTTAGGTGTATATAATTACATATTTGTGTTTAAAAAATTTCCTATACTATACATTGTACTATGTTTTTTATGATGATCCATGTCATGCACATTAAAACTTATAGACTAAAATGCTTTATGACTAGCTTCATATGGTCTTTACCATAAATCTATTTAGGTGTACCACTATTTTATGTAATTCATTATTTTATATCACTCTGTTAGGGTAAAATATATACATTAGGATTATGTTATTTTCCATTATCTTATTTTTCAATTTGGTAAATTTTACCCTTACCTATCTCCTTCATAATTTTTTGAGATTGTTTATCAACATTCCTTATCCCTATATAGGCTAGGTTATGCATAGTAGATAGAGAGGAAAATCAACCTTAATACACTATCATATCTATTAAAATTAAATACTTAAGTTCTAACCCAAGGTAAAATAAGGGAACTCTAAGAACCCCACTAATATATAGAGAATGATTGAATTAAAAATTATGCATAAACAAAGATAACTCAAATCCTAAAAAACATTTAAACATACTATATTTCAATTAAAAGTGTCATTATTTTATATTCAACCACATTATTTACATACATTTAAATAATAATTTTAAATAACCATCTTTACAAAATTCTATTATAAATATGATCTTGAAAAACATTTAGAGACAACATATAAGCCTTCCATAGGTGTATATTATTATAAACCTTTATATTTTTATCCAATTAAACTTTACCTTAAAAACAAGTAACTTTACAAGATGTTCAAATGAAAGGTTCAGGGTCTTATTTATAAGTTTCTTATAATCCTCAACCCTTTCCAACTAAAACCAACTTAGCTTCCAATTATTATGATGAAAAATCTATATGAATATTCCATGAATATGCCCTTAGTTTACAGCTATCTACACATATTATTTAAATATTCCCTTGGTTTCTAATTGATTATTTATATTACACAAAAAAATGATTTCTCTTAGGATAATATTATCCCACCTACATGCTTTATGCTTCAATGCTTGAAAATTATATGATATAGTTTCCTTGTGATCCATATATGTGATTCCTTTTAGTTGTAAATGATATTTCAAAACCATGTTTCATTTATTTTTCACATTGTGTATCATTATTCACACACCTTTCTTACTTCTGCACCATCCATTATTATACCATGCAAGATATCTTATTTTAAATGATTGTCTCATTCACACTTTTTCATACTTAGCCTTAGTTAAAGTTTCCTTTCATATCAAAAATTAAGGGTCAACATTCCCCTACAATTAACTTGCCTATCCATATAAAAATATGTTTTCCTCCTCCATGATTTCACTTGGAAGGATTTTATGAATCAATACATTAACCTTTTCTTCAAATATGTTCCATTCAACCATTATTTATAAAATGAACCTCTTGACATGTTGTACATTTCCCTTCATTGTATCTATCAAAGTAATGTCTTATCCCTTTTCTATTTATACTTTATAAAAATTACCTACCTCATTTTTAAATCATGTAGACAATTACACATTTATTTCTCTTCACACAATGATTCTCCATATAAATCTACCTATTATTTTTCAAATAAAGATTCTTATCCTTAACTAAAACCATTCAAACATTTAATTCATTAATTTTATACTTCATTTATTTTTCACATGTATCCTTTTTCATAAGGTTATTTAACATTATTATCCTATCAACATTTTATTTCAACTACATGCCAATGTATCCAAATGTCTTTACACACTCCTTAAAAACATGTCTGACTATGGTTTCTCTCTCCTTATAATCCTTTATAACTTATTTATATTACTCGACCTACTATTCCCACTCTTTATTTTCCAATTCTAATTTTTTATTCTTTATCTCTTCCTCCATGGGTTACTATAAGTTTATTGAGTGGATCCATTTCATTTGTATTTTAATTCTCCTAAGGTTGGTGTCATGCCTTGTCAATGGTGGTAATAATAACACTAATATTTTTCAACACATGCATAATATATTTTTGTGTTTTATTTAAATTATCTAACTCCTTATAAATTTGATTCTATAAATACTACACCTTCTCTTCCATTTCTAAACAAGGTGCACTACATTTGTATCTAATTTCAACATTAGTGAGCCTACTTGCTTCACACTAATCTTGCATGGATCAAAAGTGATGTTTTACATACATTTATCAATTTATCAAACATTTTCTATGACCTTATCCAAAATTTGTAATTTTATATTAGCATCATACACATCAAATAATCATTATAGATTATTATTTATTTCCTTATCATTCGCTTCCTTACCTAGTTTTCATTGTTGTTTTTATTCTTTTTAAAATAATTTAATGTTGATGATATTAAATGGATATTATCCACTTAATTTAGGTGAATATTTTCCCTCTATTTTTGATTTGATTAAATCTATTCAAACTTATCCCTCCTTAAACATCGTAGTTTCTTTAAATATTATATGTAGCATTTATTCACTAATTTGATAATTATTTACCTTTTTTTAAAAATTGGATTATTCACACTTACCATCTACCTCTTCCTCTTATTTGAGGTGTAATTTATTTATTTATTGGGATATTATTTAATCATTTCCACCCTCATTATACTCTTTATTAGATTCATAAAATGATACTTCTAGTTCATACTCCATTTGATTCGCTCAGTATTTTGTGAACTATGTTTATTTTTAGTCATTAAAACCTTTATCTTTTTACTTCTCTATGTGAAATAATTATTAAAAAAAAATCATTATTGATTCTAATTGATCCACTGGGATCAACATATAATTTTTTTTCATTTTCTTACACTTCTCATTAATTGTACATTTGTGTGTGGGATACAAATCCAAACTATTGTCTTTGAATTCTTCATCCTCATTAGTGAACTCCTTCCATATAAAGTTTTTCCTCAAGTTATTTATTTCCTTATCAATATTATTAATATACACAATGTTATGATCCACACTTATAATACTTTAAATATGTATAATATTATGTAGATAACCATTACACAATAGATATTAGTGGGCCAAGATGCCTAAATATTCAATATGTAGAAATAGAATAATACCTTTATGGTATTTCAACACAATAAAATAATCCTTTAAGAAGGAATAAATACACAATTCCACTTTGATAGGATAACTTCCAATATCCTTTTCCCTATAAGACTCGACACACACTTGACTTATTTTCTTTACAATGATATTTATCTTATTTTTATAAACGTCTTTATAACTAAAAATGGATGGGTAACCTCTTAATCCAAATGTGGGCCAACCATTACCCAATGGACTATTTAAATAATTTAATGACTTATCCTAATATATTAGAACCATATATCTAATTAAAGGGGATGTTTGACACATTTCACATTTCCATCAACCCATATACAATAATATAGTATATACATAGGAATATAGCATTCTTTAACTCATTGACATGTTTTGTCTTATAATCATAAGAAGAAACCAAATAATGAGTGTAATTCAAATCATTGCATACTTGACTCCAAACTCAATCATCTAACCAACCATATGTGATCTTGGTAGGTGATAACTCTACAAGATTTTTTACAAATTCCATTGTGCTAATATAATTAAATTCATTATCATAATTACACTATTTTGATGTCCATGCATAATGATTCCTCCTTTAATTCCATGTATCATATTCCATTTCACAAATTTGATTCCATGCATATTGATAGTAATTTCCCAACTGATTCCATGTTCCATATTTTATTATACTACTATTATTCCATACTTGACCATAGTAGTTCTTATTTGGATTATATGCATAGCCATAATTATTGTTCCTTTTATCTTTGTGTATCCATAGTGATTGATAACTTGATATCCTATATCCAAAGTGAATATTTCTATGACACTCCATGACATGGATCCATGATTTTCCCTAATTATTTGAACTTATCAAAATTTATGGAATATCATGGATCCAAAGTGTGTGCCTAAATACTTGATTTTTACTATGATTCCATTCTTAAACTTATCAATTTTTTTTTGTGTGCCTATGTGTGTTTCTATATAAATATTTTTTTTGTGATTATTTGAACTTATCAAAATTTTATTCTACCTCTTCCAAAATTTCCTTTGGTGGTTACTTTGTCTCTTGAGTAGATGAAGTGTTATTTTTTTTTTATTGTTACTTCATCTATGTATTCACCTAAATCTTCTTCTATTCTTCATGAACTTCAATATCATCCTCATGTTTTATCTTAGTTATTCTCTCTATCTTTATAACTATGGTATAATATAAATTAACCTTCCTTTTATTGTACCAAAACTTAATGAAATTATTTTGAACATTAATATTTATTGTTAATAATGTCTCTAGCTAAGGATATCCAAGAACCATATCTATGTCATTCATATCCAAATAATAAAAATATAAATGCAAAGAATATTTATCCATAATGAGCTTAAATTTTTTAGAAACTTGAATAGTATTATCATATACTTGAACTTCCTTGATATTATTTTCTTGAACATGCATATTTTGAAAAACATCAATATTAATGAATTTATACTTGTTTTTATGGTTTAAAGACTTAATAAACTTATTGTGTTGAATGCATCCAATAAATTAGAAAATTTACACTAATTTTTTAAGACAAATTATTTGAACCTTTATCATTCAAATTATTGATGTGCATTTTATTCACACCAATTAAATATTATTAGGATACCTCTAAAATTTTAAGAAAAATGAAAATATTCACTCCAAGGCATGAGTTACAGGTACTAATTTTATAAATAACCATGTGGTAGAATAGTGGCGATTGGAGTGTTTATTTACCTTGGATGGTTAAGCTATGACACGACTCTAAAATATAATTGAGGTGGATGGGAGGATATAACCTAAGGTGGTCTTGATAAAAAAGAGAGGAAAAAATAAGGTAGAAAACAAAGGGGGTATATGACTCAACTAAGAAATAAACTATTCCAAGCTAACTTACAATATCATAGGCTGAGAAAATGTACAAGAACTAATACCTATTAAAAATTTTCATTAGCATAGTATACATATAGAAAAAACTAATAAAAAAGAAAATAATTATAATATACTCAAAAAAAATTATTAGTTATATGCTTAGAACTAGATTGCATAACACATATCTCTAACTAATAATAAGTATGATAAATAATCAATGACAATTAAAACTAATGATTTGTCTAATTTTAATAACTAAAAAATAAATAGCCACATATACTATTATAGATTATATTAACTTAAATGAAATTCTTAGTAATACATAATTTTTTTTGAAGAGATGACACTTCACCAAAAACTAATAGAATAGTGCAAGAACTTTCTTGCTTGTATTAATTGAAAAAATGATCCTCCCTTTATAATGATTAAGAAAAATGTACTTATAGATTGAGATGGTGACACCTCATCCTCAAAGCTTAGTCTAATTTTATAACATAAAAATAATGATTGTATGCTAAAATATCATGTAAGATATGCATGAATACAATATATTAAATATAATTCAAATTTAGTCACAAAAACCTTTTTGATATAAAGTAAGTTACAACTAAAAATAGATCAATATTTTTATAAAATCTTAGTCAAGACTAATGATATAGTTTTAATTCATAAAACTAAAGTTTCATCATATAATATCCTATTGAGTTATCATGCATAACCATATTCACTAGAGTTTGAACTAAATTGAAAACAATTTTAGAAGGCGATAGTGGAGGCATTATAGTTGGTATGGCAATGATCACTCGTCTTATATAAGTATACACCATAGTATATCTAGGGAATATAGGTAGAGGTGTCAAAAGTTTTACCTTGAGTTCTATATGCTCCTATTGAATCATCCAAATACCCTTGTCCTTATAACCATTTATATTCATTCATGTTTGCTATAAAATCCATCTCAATAGTCTCAAAATTAATGATAAACCTTTTGAATACCAATGGGAGTTTTTGGATGGAATAACAAAGGTTATGGAAATCATAATAAACTAAAAAAGAGATGTATAGAAGGGATATGTTGGGCGTGCTGGAAGTGCACCCAAAATTTGAATTTGCTGGGTAGTAGATAGAAGGCGCCCTTTCAGATGTGGAAAGCACAGGTTTGAAGGCATGCATAAAACTAGTTGTGGAGAACTTGGCAGGAGGTACAGACCCTAGAGGAGGAGGTGTAGAAAAAAACATTGGGTCATAATTTTTGGTTGATGTAAATAATGGAAAACCTTCAAGCGAATCTGATCCTTTTTTTAGGATCAGTGTCTCCAAACTGGATTCTCCTCCCACTGTGTTGGGGTAGGAGACTGAAAAGGAGAAAGATAATGTGCATTTTAATAAGGAAAAATCCTTAGAAGTGTTGAAGGTAGAGTATTCAAAATAAAAGAAGTGGTCATCTCTGTTTGGAAAGAAACCAAATGGAAAATCTCTTTTCTCACCGATGATTGCTAAATCTTGCCGAGAGAAAGGTGAGTTTCAAGTTTTTATTCCAGATCCTTTAATAGATTTTTTTGTGTCTTCTATGGAATTCACCCTAGTGGTTAAATTTTTAGGGGCAAGACTAGACCTAGAATCTCTTACAAAAATGGTTAAAAGGAAATGGGTTATTCGAGGAGAGGTAGAAGTGGCACCAATGTTGAATGGTTTCTTCTTGTTTAACTTCAACTGTAAGGAGGACATGAATATGGTTATGTGTGGAGGATCGTGGTCTTTTGGTAAATGTTCTCTCACTATTAAAAAATGGGAGCCTAACATGGATCTTTCAGATTCTTTTTTCTTAACCACTCCCATTTGGGTTAGACTTCCTAGCCTCCCTTTAGAGTTTTGGCATGAGGACATTTTTAAAGGTATTGCCAGTTCTTTTGGTGAACTTATGGCATTGGATAATGTAACGGCTACTAGATCCAAACTTTAAAGTGCCAGACTTTATGTTAAAGTGGTAGATCTGAATCATCTCCCAAAAAAAGTGGATCTAATTTCTAAGCATGGAAAAAAAACTCAAGGGATTTTTTTTGAATATCTACCCAACTCTTGCTATGCTTGTAAGAAATAGGGGTATTGGGTCAAAAATTGTCCTTACAAAAGTAAAAATCATCCTAGTAGTGTTTTGGATGGGAGAAAGATCAAGGTCTAGCAAAAGAAAGTATGGAAACCCAAAGAAGATAATCAAAAAGAACAAAAGAATAATGAAGATTCTAAAGCTCTATAGTCTGAGGTAGATAAAGAGATTTCTATTGAAGATCCCAAAGCTCCACATACTGAGGTGGATAAAGAGCTTGCTGTTGAGAAAGAAAATTCTGAACAAGAAGGACATGGGATGCAATCAGATACCATAATACCTATACAAAGAATAGATGATTTGATAGATTTATCAAAATAAATCATTATCTATCAAAAGATAGAAGACCGATGGAGAGATGAAGATGACAAAACCGAGCTAGAGGAAGGAAAATTCTTGGCTGAAGTTAGAAATAAATTAGAGGAGGGAGATTCTCTTTTTTCTCAGTCCAAGGAGATTCAAGATAAGAATGATTTCCCTTCTAATGAGCTTAATATAAATGAAAATGGAGAAATATTAAAGCATATTATAAACCAAAGAAAAAGGGCTGAAAAAAAGACCATTACTAAGGGGGTAGGAACTAGAAGCAGCAAAAAAGACTAGCAAACAAAGGTGAAACATCTTGCTTCTACTCTGGACAAATCTGGAAAAGGAGATGAACAAAATTTTAAGGTGAAACTAGATGTTGGCTCTCCAGACAGACCTGGAAGAAGATCCACTAAGAAAAATAGAGAGTTAGAAAGTATGCAGAATATTGCTAATGGTAGGTAGGCAACTATTCTGGATTTTACCCCTAAGAAATAGATATTAAATCTTTATTTGGATTATTAGGGGGCTGAATATAAAATGGATATTGATGTTGTACTTATATTACTAATTTTGTTGCTAATTTTTATTAGGTTTTAGGTTTGATTATCCTGGTGCTTGTAATTGCTCTATCTTTTTTAATTCTGTTAAAGGGTTTCGGGGTCCCTTCAAAACCTATTTTTACCTTAATCTAAAACAATGGGAGTTTTTGCATCAATTTATTATGCATAACCATGGAATATTTATAAGAGACATTTATGTCTCTATATAATCCACCTTATCTTTGGTATATGTGATCAATTATACTATCTTCTCATTAATTATGTTAGTTGTGCTCTCCACTTTTTCCTTAAAAATTTTAGTTACAACCCATAACAAACTCCTCAAATAAGGGTTTGATGATAATTTTTACTTGAGGTGTAAATTTTTTCACTCAATTTTACACCCTTAGAGAGGCAATTCAATCCTTATAACAATTGAGTGGAACATGGGATGACCTCTAGGCATGTGGATTGCCTATATCAGAGATAAACCTCTAGATTGAAGTGTTAGCTCCTTTGGTTTATCTACTAAAGTTCATCACCTAAACTACTATCTCATTTGGATGAAAAGGGAGAGAGAAAATAAACAAAACCTATCCTAATTAGGTGATGAACCAATTTTAATGTGACCAATACCAACCAATTATAATGACACTTCAAACAAAAACCTAACCTACACATGACATTTCTCCAAAACTACCCTTGCATTAGACTTTCTCATGGAGGTTTGTGAAGGAATATTAAGCTAGGAGGATGAAAAACAAGGTCATGAATTGGTACTAATGAAGAAAAAACTAAATAAAGTCATGTAAAATTCATTAAAATACTTTAAGAGACCTAAAAATTAATTCAAAGTTGAATATAAATGTAAACAAGGATAACATGCTAAGGAAGAGAGTATATCACTTAACAAGATCAAATAGTTAACAAACATATTAAAACAACTCATGGGGAAGGTAAACCAAATATTTATTTATTTACCATAGTCTAAAAATGAGTAGGGATTTTGCATACTTATATGGAAGATATAAACTTAGCTAAAATTTGATCTCTCTCTCTCTCTCTCTGTATATATATATATATATATATATATATATATATATATATATATATATATATATATATATATATATATATATATATATATATATATATATATATATATATATATATATATATATATATAGAGAGAGAGAGAGAGAGAGAGTATAAAAAAGTGTCATGTTAGTTAAAATAAGAAGAGGAGTTATATAAATATATTAATAGGTTTCCAAATCCATGGTTATCTCATTTTTAGATTCTCCAACTCTCCAAGTGTCATGAGAGTTGAAAAGTTTGACACCTTAATTATCTTCTTGAAACTTATCTTCTTCTTAACATGTTGAAGGATAAGTGGCCTTATTAATGGTTAAATAAATTTATTATACCTCTTTTTTCTACTCTTTAAACCTCTCAACTAACCCCATCATATTCTCTTTGACACATCACCTCTTTCTCTTGCAAGGTGTCTAGAGGACTCTTTATCTCTTTAGGCCTGTTTTGCACAAAAGTGTAAAAACTTGGTTTCTTCTTATTCATCTCATAAAAACTTCATTTATGGTCTATTTACATCATATTGGACCTAAAAAAATCAATTTTGATTCCTCAAAATAGCCCTAACAAGTCATTCTCTACCAAACACCCTAATTAGGCCTCATTCCTTGTAGCCCAAAAATGATGCAAACCTCCTTATGTGGAGTAAATTACTGAATATCCTAGTAATATAAGGGAATATTATATTACCCTCTATGTTTTACATCTCTAGGTTAAATTTCATGCTCTAAGAGTGAGTGGATATATCCTTTTATTCCCTTTTGCTCTCCTAACTAGGCCTTAATTAGGCCTCCCTACCAAAAGAGTGAAAATGCTTATAAAATTTTCCCAAACATTTAAAAACCAAAATAATCATGTAATTAACATATAAAACACCGTCCCCATCATCCATGACAAATTTGAAATTTTGACTCATTGTATGGACCTATAAAATATAAAAAATCTATGTTTTAGATCTATTCCATATAGTTTCATATAGTATTGTATCAACCAATTACATGGGATGATGATCAAGGGAGTATTAAACATGTTATTTGTGGTTTGGCAAAAAAATTGGTCCTTATAGAGGCATGAAAGTTAATTTATCTCTCATTGGGTCCTTATAACCCTCGTAGGTAGCATGAAAGTGGTTTGAACTCTTAATGATAGTTCATAAACCTCAAGGAATGAAATAAAAAAATAATAACAAAATTTGGAATTTAAATAAGGTATTTAACATCCCATATAAGCTTAGGGTTCCATGCAACATGTGTGATTCATAGCAAAAAGGAGAAACTGAACTCTTGGGTTGCAAATAAGCATTTTATGAGATCTAGGCAATTTTACAGTCTATAAGACCTTTTCTTGAGTTTAGTTTGAGTTAAAATGACCTAAAAAGGTATTTAATGTTTCCAATAACTTTTTACAATTTTTATCCAATCACCTTCTTCCTCACACTCTCTACAACATCTCACATTTTAGGCATAGGGTTTGAAAATTAAACTGACTATCATACCTTAGTTCATTATATTATTCCATTTTATCACTATCAAGAGGTATATAACTTCATGGAATGTTTTTATAAGTATTTAAACATATTATTAAAACCTATATGGTATTTAAATTCACCTTACCAATCCATTTATTCAACTCAATATCTATATCTAGGGTTCTTGTACTAGTCTGCCAACCATACCCTAACCACCTATGTTCTCACATTTCCTCTCACTATCAAAGGTCTAAGAAGTCATGTAATGTTTTTTAAAGTACATTATAATTTTATCAATATTTTAAAGTTCATCCCAACTCACCTTTAACTAGTTTCATCTCTCCAAGACTACCTTTGTAAGACTGTGTATGCATTCAATCCTGTTTGAGATTGAATATGGTATATGGTGATGTATTACATATTAAATTATTTGAGAGTGTGATAAAATAATTTTAACACTATATAATTCAACTTTTATCTCCTTACTCTCCCTCAGATCCTCTTAAGATCCTTTAATTCCACAAACAACTAAATTGTCATGAGGCATCTGGTTTGTGTCTTGATTTGGATGAGTAGATAGGGCATTCTGTGTTTATACTTTTTGTTGAGGTGAGTAAAAAGAGATATATTATTACCATGAGATTTTAATATAAATCACACCTTTATATCATATCCCACACAACTTCAAAACTCTCCAAAAAATCAACTTTACTATCCTAGATACGTAGACCATGTTTCTCAACTGTGTCATATTATTTGCTCATTTATCTTCTCCCCTATTTATTAATTCTTAACATTTATGATTTAATAACTTCAACATATTTTATATATTTTATATCACATATATCAACAACTATCTCAAGATTTTAGGATACCTTTAGCCACCTGGGTAGACCCATAGGTTTCTAACTTCCTGTACATATGCATTTTGAATGAGTCTACCAACTTAGGTTATTTAGAAGCTTTTCATGAAACATCAAAACTCCTTAACATATTTTCATAAAAATTATAAAATAATAACCCCATATAAATAATTGAGACCTTTGGGCTCTCATCTATCATCCATTATTTTAAAGTAAAATATTTAAGAGGTTAGTTTCAGGTTGTTATTAAAGGAATTTGACTATGTATATGGTTTCAAGGTTTATTAGGTCTCTAAGATCAACACATAAACCCAATAATCCATTTGTATCATATTTTTGAATTTAAATTGATATTCCTTCCCTATCCTAAAGAATCCAACTATCATCAACACCTTTATCAAGGCAATCTCCCTACTAATTGTAGGTGGTGTTCATGAAATAATGATTATGTATCATTCTTGTTTGAGAGTTTCCATGCCAACCTGGTTGTAGACATCATAATTGTGTCTAACCCTTGTCATCCTCCCCTTAACCCCCATTTTAGTTTTCCATGCTTATTTAACCCCTGTCGACCATTTTCCAACAAGCCTTGACCCTGGCATCATGTAAAAATGAGCAGAGAGCTAAAGTTAGCCTTTGTCCCCATTCTGCATCTGCTGACAACGGTCATAACCCAGCCGACATTGCCGATGTCGGTCACTTATCAGCCGACGTCGACAGACCTACTGACATCAGTTATCTTTAACACTACGTTCTTGACCTAAACACAGGAACCGTTATCCGTTATCTATTATCCATTTGGTTTCCAATCCGTTTCTCGATCGGTTATCGGACCTTCCTTCGTATCAATTAGCAAACCTCTTCATTCGAACGATCAACCAATTCTTGCATCCAACCAATCTGCAATCAATCTCTTGCATTCTCTCTCTAGTACAGGTATTCTACTTCAATCATCTTGCTGGAGGTCTACTACATCGAACTTCTATGACACAGTGACAACATCAATCATGTCTCTGACTTTTTCAGTGCATAACAGGTAAGCATTTGTTCTGTGTTTTTAATCTGATCTCTGGTTATTGTTTTTAATTGCTATCATTACTCAGATTTAGATTCAGACTATAGCCCCAACCTTACTTCCACTCGTATCACCTCTATCCACCCTCTGTAGAATATACAGTCTGTAACTCTGTCCATACCCCTTGCACATAAACCCCCAAACAATCCCTCTAACTCCTAAACTGGCTTCCCGAACCCTCAGACAAAAACATCTAACCTTTCTGCAAATCCTAAGACCCTGTCCAGACCTGACTAGACCCTGTCTAAAACTATTGCCCTGACTGACACTGGTCATTATCCCTATTGACGTCGGCACTTTAACTGACGTTGGCTCCCTTCCCTGACCGACGCCGGCACAGAGCTTGACACCGGCGACTGTGCAAAGTAGTTTGCTACATATCAGGTACACATTCTGCTTTTTGTCTTTTATTTGCTTTCATTTTGTCTTTCATTATTTCTACTTTAGTCAAATATTTTGCTTTTTATTAGTGTGTTGATATCCCTTAAGGAAGTCTTCGTACTTCAGGGATCAAGCATTTGCTTGACAACCCACCGTCTCTTCGTCTAACATTTTTTTGTGTTTAGTCTCTTTTTCTTTGCAGGTGTCATTCCTCCACAGCCAAAGAAGAGTACCTTCCAACATCTGATTTCGGTGCGCATGACTATATCCAGGTATCTTCTAACCCTAGACCATCTCTTAGTTTCTCATTTCTATCTTTTGAATGTGAAAGCAAAATTAGCGTAGAAACATTCTGGCACGCCCGGTGGGACCCTAGGGCCTTCCTCGGGTTCTTTCTTTCTTTCATTCATATAGGTGCATTAGGTTCCTTCCTTTTTGCCTCTTTCATCTCTTCTAAATGACATCATAAGCAGGAATAAAGAGAACTTTTCTTTTCTTTCTTGCACTTCTAGACTAGTCAAAACTCATATTCTTCGACTCTTTCTCCATTCGTCTTCATACGAACAAACATTTTGACTTGGCCTTAAAACACGTTGCACTTTCATTTTTTTTTGCTTGCATTTCTTAGACCACACTTAGTAATTAATAAACGCATATTGAATTAATCTAGTCCACTTGATGTTACACGACCAAACCACTTACACAAAACAAACATCTTAACTTACCTGAGACAAGGCCCAAATGGGATTTCATCCCCCAATGGATACCTTACCTATCCTGGTGATCCTGCTTGGACTTCATCACCTAGGGGAAAGCCCACTCTATTCTCTGGTAGAGTCTAATCTCTAGGGGAAGTATATTTTGGCTAAGCGGGCCCAGCGTATCACTAGACTTGTGAAGTGAGGGGAGCTTGCTCCTTAGCACTAGGCCTTGTATGAAACCTAACACAAACTTCTTGAGCACCATAACTAACCTGAAACCATCCATAGACTACTTCTTCTAGGACCCAACTCAAAAGCCAATCTTCCTCTACACACATTCTAAGGCATAAGCCACTATAATCCTAATATTTTACTCCTAGGGTTTTAGGATCTGTTTGTGTTCTTCATCTTTTCTATTCTTATTTTCTTGTTTGAGCTTGTCAGGATGTTATTCCTTGCCTTGAATGGTTCTGACTCGTAGTCAAGCCAAGGCTCTAGTCGATCACGCGAGGCATCACCCGCTTCCATCTACCCCGTCCATAACCAGTCCTATAATGGAGTTCCACTCAGAGACTGAAAGAACTCCTACTAGACCATCCCTGACCCAGACGCCTATTGTCCTAGAAGGGGACCAAGATTTGCACGATTATTAGACCTCAATGTCAAAGCCTTACAGCACTATCTCGCGAATAGTTGAATGCGAGACTCCTTGGGTAATCCAATCTATGAAATGCTGACCTCTCTTCTCGAAACTGCGGCCATATCAATAGTGTCCGTAGTTCAACCTTTTGACACCTAGGCTATTGCCTCGACCAATGACCAGCCTTTGACCAACCATCCAAGTGTGGCCTCTCCCTCCATCTTTGGGCCCACTTCCACCAGGGTTTTGGCCCCTATCAACCTCAGCCCACTCAACCACTTTCTACCCCCTTTTAGAATCTGGTCGTCTCTATTCCACCTACCCTAGCCCTTATCAACACCAAGGTGGCTACCTATCCATTGGCCCATGTTACCACTAACCAACCCCCCATAGCAACATCGAGCCTAGCCGTGCCTTCTACCCAACCATCCTTAGTCTTATCTTTTATCCCTACGACTAGTCATCCATACGTTGCACCCTTACTGGTACAACCGACTACATCGTATGCCTCTTCTAGCCTCTTTCAAGCACCTTAAAATCTAGGGGGTGCTCCACCCACCAATCCGTCAGTAGATATCATCAAAATGCTGATGGACAAGATGTCCAGCCTAGAGACCTCCATTTCCAGCTCACGCAATACTCTCTCATATGAAAAAATTTGCAATGAGCCCATCCATCCTTTCGTCCTGATCTGACCATATCCCAGCCAGTGGGAACTTCCTAAGTTTTCTCATTTTCAAAGCAAGGAAGACCCACAACAACACTTACAGGCATTCAGACATGCCTGTTATCTTATCACCCACGATGATGCATTGCTTTTACACACATTTTCTATGTCTCTCTCAGGTGCTGCACTTGACTAGTACAGCTCCCTTACCAGCCATTCCCTCTTCACATTCACTCAGTTGGCCTAGCTCTTCCTCGGTCATTTCTCTATCAACATCACCAAGAAGGTCTCAATCACAAACCTCTATTATATCCACCAATTCGAGGACGAATCCATTGCTGATGTCATTGCTCGATGGAGGGGCCTTATCAATCAACTCTCCTTTTCTTTACCCCAACCTGAGCTTATTGAACTTTTCTCCCAAGCCTACGCTAGACATATTTCTTCCACCTTGAGGGTTCAGACCTTCCGCACTTTTGATGAAGCCTTCACGATGGCCCATAAACTTGAGTTACATGCCATCAAGGAGAATAAAGTCATGTTACGGAGCAAGAATCCCAACTCCAAGACCAATGACCCCTCTTCTAAGCCTTCCTCGTCCAATCCTAAATCTAAAGCTTCAATAAATGTTGTGGTCGTTAGATCTTCCTCCTCTTTGCCTTCAACTAATCAGCCTGAGCCATCCACATCTCAGAGTGCAACCCACCAATTTCAACAGAGATACATATAGTGACAATATACTCCACTCAGAGAATCATACGCATCTGTGCTAGAAAAACTCATCAAATAAGGGGTCCTCAATCTCCCCCAGATCCGACCACCTCCACAATTTGATCCCTCACGCACCATCCCTGCGTGGTATAGGGAAAATGACTTCTGTAATTACCATCATGTTAAAGGACATGACACAAGCAACTGTAAAACCCTTAAAAACATCATCCAAGACATGCTAGAAAAGGGTGACCTCATCCTTGACAATCCCAATGTGCCACCTAATCAGGGCATCGACATCTTCAAGCAACCATTCCCCAATCATCCACCAATTCAGAACAATATCCAGACCTTGACTGACAACATTCATGAACACAATATATGAACAGTCAATACGGTCTCGCCCTTCATTTCTAATCAACCTCAAGAGGTGAGTCCATCCATCAGTCCATCACATGTGGATGAACCTCTTTCTCCAGTTAGTTCTCCGTCAACCTCTTTCATCTTGGAGGATGCCTCGACCTTACCAGCATGACCAGTTTCACCATCCTCCTTCTTGCTGCCCATGGAGGACCTAACCCTTCCTACTCCTCAACTGCAAGTGGAGGGCACAATCATCCTTGCTCTTTACCTGCTTGAGGAACCTCATTCTCTGGTTTCTTCTCCACCCAAGGAAGAACCTACCTCTCCTTCGTCTCCAACCACAGATAAACTTGTCATGACTCCATCATGCCTTGGGTTTGAGACCACTACACCAGTCTCATCTTCAACCCCACAACCATCCACATCTTCTCAAGAACCCAAACCTCATCCCACATCTTCTCAGCCATTTTCCTGACTAGTGGAGAAACTCAAACTTCTCCCTTCTAGGAAAGTGGAGCATCAAGGATTGTGGGAGCGTCTCATAGCTCTTCAACATGCCCGTGCCCTCTCATCTCATGCAGCTAATCCTCCCATGGCAAAATCTCCCAATACCTTTAACAAAAACCAGACTCCCATTTCTAAGCCTTAACCAACCCCATAAAAACCAAAATCTGCATCTACCCCATCTAAATCTATCAAGTCACTTAGCATTCACCCTGTCTCCAACCTCACTCATTCGCAAGTGAAGGTGGACCTCGACCAGACCTCGACCAATAGTAGTCTTCAACCCAATTCATAGAAGACTGCTAAACCATAGAGGTGAATGCCTCCTCCTCCATCATCATTGCCCTCCATTTTGGGCCCCCATCCTTTGACCCTGACCAGAGTCCTTCCCACTCTAACTTTTAATCAAAACCAGTTGCCTCCTTTGCTTCCTTTGCCTACTGCTAGCCTACCCTCTCCCAAAAGGGTGGTATCTCTCACGAAGAAATTACCATCTCCACCTGTCACCGCATCGTCAATCCAAAAGGTGGTACGGAAGTCTCCTCTGACTCTGCCCAAGCAAAAGTCACCAGTATCGCACACATCGACGAGCATGGACCCTTTAATGGGCTCATACTCTTTGATCTTGCATTGACTTTTGTAGACTTCTAGCATAACCCTTCTGCCAATCAGGCCTTTTCAACCTCTTAGGTCTAAGCCCTCCTGGTTCGACGACATGAATATTTGCTTATATCATCGTACATCAGGACACGATACCGAGACTTGCTATGCCCTCAAGACCGTCATTCACCGCTATTTGGAGAAAGACACTCTTCTATTTGAGGACACTCTCAACTAACCCCTAACTCCTTCTCATAACCCTCTGACCTCTTCAGACCCATCAACATCTCATCAGCGGACCACGACCCCTTCATCTCCTTCACCCCCTATCTTTGAAATCAATGCCATTCACATAACCACCAGGTCACAAAAGGACAAGGCAAAGGAAAAAGCTACCATTCCTTGGACCTACCCTTTCATCCAGCCACCTCAACTGCCCAAGCCTAAGATTTCTATCCTTGGTGCACCTCAACCCTCTTCTTCTTCCTCTTCAAGGGCAATTCATGACTCTATGTTAAAATAGCTTCACCAGATGCCTGTAAAGATGTCCCTTTATGACCTCATCCAAACCTCACCCCAGCATCATCAAGCCCTCATCAGAGCCCTGCAGGCAGAGGAGGTTTAACCCGAGGACCCCCAGCCACTTGCTGCCCTTATCCACTCTTTAGCCCCTATTGCCTCTATCACATTTAGCGATTATGAGATTCCCACATCCAACACGGAAGATTAGGACGCCGCCCTCTTCATTACTGCCTATGTTGATCAAACACGCATTAAACGTGTTATGATCGATGAAGGTGCTAGCATCAACATTATCTCCACCCATGCCTTTAAACAATTGGCTCTTCCCAAGAATTACGTCTCCAAAACTGACGCAATCTTCCATTCTTTTAATGACACCACTACCACGACCATTGGCACAGTCATCCTTCACATTCACGTTGGTCCACGCATAGTCCTAGAGCTCTTTTATATCATTGAAGGAGAGTTTCAATACAACATGTTGCTAGGCTGACCCTGGATCCATGCCATGGCATGTGTCCCCTCCACCCTGCACCGTTGTGTGAAATTTGAGCACGATGGGCAAGTCCATACCATTCCCACTGACCCTTCACCCTTAAAAACTTGTAACACCACCTACCATCCAAATGACGTTCTCATTCCTATCAAGCCATCAACCTCGGCACCACCTCCATCCGTGGAATCTTTAACCAGTTCACAACCGGTGGTCGCTCTCACACATCCCCTTCAAGTGATGACCACAGATCCCATAGAAGACATCTTCCAAAGAATTTCATTGGGGGAATATCACTTGCTGGCCTTAGACATGTTCCAAACTCCACAAGAGTATGGACGCCTTCATCACAGCCCTAGTTACGACCATCGGATCAAGATGATCGTGCCTTATGGTCCTCCTCACCTCTGGACCAACCTTATCTATGGGGGGCTTGATCAAGCTCCTACTGATTGCAATCCTCTTTCTTCACCTCAACCTTTCACATTAGACTTCTCATTTCTTGGCAACCCCACCTTTGCACACATTTACCTTTACAGGTGTGCATGGAAGGGTTTTAGCTTTGGATGTTATGAGTAGGGCTCCCATCAGCCCATCAAACCACTCAATGATGATGATGCCAAGAAATGGTATGGCTTGGGATATCACGACCCCACTTAGAACCCTACAGACCTTTGTCCCAAACCAACCATTGACCAATCTCCTCCAGGCTCACCCATTCCTCCTCCTTCACCTATGGAGTCGGTGGTTTCCATCCCTCCTAGTTTTTTTTTCCATAAACACCATCCACCTAGAACCCTTGACTTATCAACTCAATGGGGTGTCCAGGTCTCTCCCTCTCATTTTTCCTAGCATGGTAGAAGATGAGTTGGTAACCATTCACACTATCCATGACATTGACGACGACACCATTCTTTCCTACATGGGCACCGATGACTCTTTCATCCAGCGCTCTCTCCCTTCTCAGACCCAGGTTATGTTAAATGAATCAACCATTGACATCAACCTCCCTTCTTCTAATGTTCCTCACGTCTTAAAGATTGGACAATCTTTAGATGCTCAGGAGCAGCTTGAATATACCCAATCCTCTCAGACCATAGCAAGGCCTTTGCCTAGACCTACCGTGACATGCCCGGCATCGACCCCACCATCGCTACCCATAACATTGTCACCAAACCAGAGGCTAAGCCTATTAGGCAAAAGCTTTGAAAGATGCATCCTTGCATTGCCCTCCTTGTCAAAGAGGAGCTTTAGCACCTCCTTTCGATCTCCTTCATCTAGCCCATCGATTATTTGCAGTGGGTCTCTAACATCGTCCCAGTCACCAAGGCGACTGGGGGGATCCAGATCTGCACAGACTATCATGACCTTAACCTAGCCTATCCCAAAGATGACTTTCCTCTTCCTAACATTGACCAGCATGTTGATCTCATGGCCGGCCATGAGATGCTATCTCTCATGGCTGGCCATGAGATGCTATCTCTCATGGATGGGTTTTTAGGATATAATCAAATCCTGATTGCTCTAGAAAATCAACACAAGACCACTTTCATTACCCCATGGGGGACTTTCTACTATCGAGTCATGCCTTTCGGCTTGAAGAATGTAGGTGCCACATATCAGCATGCCATGACCTACATTTTCCATGATCTCCTCCATAAAATCATGAAGGACTATGTGGACGACCTTTTCGGCAAGTCCAAGCTTCACCGTGACCATTTGACCATTCTCAAAATCATCTTCTCTCACCTTCTTCAATACAATGTCTACCTTAACCACAAGAAATATGTCTTTGGGGTCCTCTCTGGCAAGCTTCTCAGCTTTATTGTTTCTTTCCATGGCATCGAGATAGATCCCACCAAGATCCGTGCTATCCTTGAGATGCCACCCCCGACCAATCTCAAGCAACTTCGCAGTCTATAAGGGAAGCTCCAGTCTATTCACTATTTCATCTCACAACTTTCTAACCACTATCAACCTTTTCATCATCTCCTTAAGAAGGACATCTCTTTTACATGGGATAAGGACTATCAAAAGGCTTTTGAAACCCTTAAATGCTATCTGGTCTCTCCACCAGTCCTCATTCCACCTAAAGATGATCAACCCTTCTACCTTTATATCTCTATCACCAACCATTCGTTAGGTGCCATGATCATGCACCGAGACGAGCATCACCATGAGCAAGTGGTCTACTATATCAATTGAACATTGGTTGACTATGAAACTCGGTATACTCATACCGAGAAACTCTATTTGGCATTAGTCTTTGCTACTACCAAGCTCTGCCACTATCTTCTTAACCACAAAACCTTTGTCATCTCTCACACCGACCCTCTTAAGTTTATGCACTCCAAGCCATATCAACATCAACGTATGGCTCGGTGCCTCATGCTGCTTGCTGAGTTTGACCTCGAATTCATCTAGTATAAATCTATCAAGGGGCAAACCATCGCTGATCAACTGGTGGATGCCCCTCTTCCCAACAATCAACCTTCGCAGTGTGAATTTCCTGACGAGTCTATCATTGTGCTTTCCACCGATGACACTGTCTACCAAATGACCATGTTCTTCGACGGCTCCAAATGTTAACTTGGTGGAGGTGCAGGAGTCATTCTCATCCCATTTGATGGTGATCCCATGCCTTTGTCTTTCAAGCTTGACTTTAATTATACCAATAATATGGTTGAATATGAGGCCTTAATTTTGGGACTTCAGATTGTCCTCTCTCTCAGCATCAAGTCCATCAACATCTTCGGCGACTCACAGCTTGTCGTCAATCAGGTCAATGGTTCATACCTCTATAAAAATGAAATTTTACAAAGGTATAAAAACTGTGATGACATTTTACTTGCATCTTACGACCATTACCTCTTGCAGACTATACCTCGATCCATGAATAAGTTTGCTGACACCATGGCTTCTCTCGCTTCCCATATCCCATCTTCCTTATCTACATCCAGACTTTTTGTCATGGTGCATCATGTGCCGTTGCCTTCTTATATCTCTCCTAACGTTAATCATGTCAACACTATAGACTCTAGCCCACGAGATGTTTGGTATAAGCAACTTGTGGACTACTTATCTTTTTCTGTCATTCCTCCCAACCTCTCTAACAATGCACGGTGAGCTTTTATCAAGCATACCGCTCGCTATACCATGTTAGGGGGTCTTCTCTATAAGTGAGGCTTCGATGGCCTCCTTCTTCACTGTCTCACCTCCACTGAAGCATCTCAGGCCATTAAGCAAGTCCATGATGAGATTTGTGGCAAAGATTTCAGTGGGAATTCGGTTGCCAAGCACATCCTTCGTCTGGGCTATTATTGGCCCACCCTTCATCAAGACTGTAGCGACTATGTTCGGCATTGCATCAAGTGTTAGCAGCACTCTAACTTGTTTCATCTTCCTAGTCACACCTTACAAGTTGCTCAAGATTTTTGGCCTTTTTCTCAGTGGGGCATAGATCTCATCGGTGAGATTAACCCTCATTCATCTCTTCGTCATCAATCCATCATCACTGCCACTGAGTATTTCACCAAGTGGGTGGAAGCCATTCCTCTGATCTCCATAAAAGCCAACAAGATTGTCGACTTCATCAACAACCACATCATCTGCCACTTCGGTGTCCCTCATAAAATCATCACCGACAATGGCAAGTCCTTAAAAAACAAGACTATCCAAAAACTTTGCGACTCATTTGGCATCAAGCTCAATTTCTCTTCGCCTTACTACCCACAAGCAAATGGGCAGGCTGAGGCTTCCAACAAAATCTTGACTAAAATGCTCATGAAAGTGGTCAGCAACACTAGAAGGGATTGGCATATTCACATTCCCTTCACTTTGTGGGCCTATCGCACTAGCATTCAAACCTCCACAGGTGCTACCCCTTTCTCTCTCGTGTAGGGAATAGAGGCTATCCTACCTCTTGAAGTATAGATCCTATCTCTCTGCATCTCTCTACATGACATTCTTTCTAATGATGACTTTTGTCAAGATCACTTAGCTCAACTTGAGTTACTTGACGAGCACCGTCTTGCTGCCCTCAACCATCTCCATGTCTATCAACATCGCATCAAGCGAGCCTATGACAAAAATCTATGAGAATGAGATTTCAATATCAGAGACCTTGTCCTCAAAGAGAATCAACACGTGACCAATATGGAGCGAAGTAAATGAGGCAAGTTTGCCCCTAATTGGCTCAGACCTTTCATTATCACACACAAGTATGGATTAGGGACGTATTGTTTGTCTTCTCTCGATAGATGACCAGAACCTAAGCCTCTTAATGCATTACATCTACGACCATTCTACTGTTAGTCAAATACTCATCCACTTGACATTTATCTTGAGCTTGTCCCTTGAGCAATCCCCATCCTCTTAGTCCTCATTCCTTTCAACCCTACTCCCCCTAATAAATCCTATATATCCCTTTTATACAGTATGGATGCTTTGTCCTAATAAAAGGGAACCCTTGACCTTCTATAGTCTAGTCCATGACTCACATTTCTGTCAAAACAAATCAAGATGTCAAAAATATCCAAGGTCACCAAATTGCATCAAAAGGCAGACTGCTCCCTCAAAGGATAGCTATACTATCATTGCTATAGCTAATAGACTGCTCCCTCGAAGGACAACTATTCAAAGCCCTTATATATAAAGCAAAATATAGACCACTCCCTCGAAGGATGGCTATGATTAACTCTTGCTACCAACATCAATCTTTCTTAGCAGTTTCCCGCATTGATTAGCTTCGCAAATGACCACCAAGCAAATGACATCTCTATGTAGACTTCTCGCATTGATCAATCTGCACCAAAAAAATCATGGACTTGGCTTGTAGTTGTCTCAGGGTCTCCTATAAAAGGGGAAAAGTTATCTCTGCTCTAAAATAGGTTACCCTATCCTTCTCCTATCACCGGCTAAAGGGACTTCAAGCTCACTTTAATGTCAAAGTGATTCGATTACCACTCTAACACAACATATGGTCAATGACATCATGCATGAATGGGGCTCTTGGTTTTAATAACCCCTATCTATGATGTCATTTCTGGTCCTTGTTAATGAAAGAGCAATATGCCTTTCACTTTTTCTACACTTTGGTCACATTCAACTTCATCACTTGTCAAACCCAACCAAGCCAACCCAACATTTTCAGACCTGTCACATCATCATAACCTATTCACACTAGTTTCTATGGACACCAATACACATGGAAACTATCAACCAAATGCAATTTATGTTAAGCATAAACCAATACTTGCTGAAGCATAAATAAACCTCAATTCATTTTTATCATGCGTCCATCACGACTATGGAAAATTGCTAGGGATGAAAGACCACATCACCAATGTTATAGAATACACTATTTGGAAAAGGTTGTATCATCTTTTTTCTCTTCATCATTTCGACCTTGACCAAGACCAGTCTATCGACCACTTTCACCACCTATCTACCACTCAGACTCCTAGTTTCAAACTACATTGGTCTGAGGCCCTTCACACAAGGGCTATGTAGGCAGCACTCAGATGATATGATATCTTCTGGGGTTAGCTCGACCACCTTCATTTGTTCATCTCTCTAATGGACAAACCTTCTTTCCTCCTTTTGACCATGACCTTAACCTTAACCAAGACCAATTCCATCCCTTTGACCCTTCCTCCCTAGAAGGGAGAACTACATTGGCTTGAGGCCCTAACGAAAGGGGCTATGTAGGCAGCACTCAGTTGACATGGGGTCTTCTCGGGTTAGCTCAGCCATTCATTCATCGCATTTCTTCCATCACATTCTTTCATCACCTGCCAATCACATCATAAATAATCACATATTTTCATAATCATTAACATTAATCATTTTCATCCATATCATTAATCATTAATCTTTGTCAAATCAGCACCTGATTCTAGGTTCCCTTCCCTCGACTCCTTCTTTGAGGGGGAATACCTCATCCATAATTGGGGCAACCAACCCTCTTATTTTTGTCTTGCAGTTCATTCAAACAACCAACAAGACAGAATTGACCTTATCGCACACCTGGGGTAACCAACTCTTGTTTTTGTCTGGCAGTTCACCCAGAACAACCAACAAGACAAAAAGGGGCAAATGTAGACACCGTAATTGTGTCTAACCCTTGTCGTCCTCCCCTTAACCCACATTTTAGTTTTCCATGCCTATTTAACCCCTGTCGACCATTTTCCCACAAGCCTTAACCCTGGTAGCATGTAAAAATGAGAAAAGAGCTAAAGTTAGCCTTTGTCCCCATTCTACATTTGCCGATGATGGTCATAACCCGGCCGACGTCACCAACGTTAGTCACTTATCGGCCGACATTGGCAGTCTTGCTGATGTCAGTTATCTTTAACACTGCATTCTCGACCTGAATGTAGGAATCGTTATCCGTTATCCATTTGGTTGCCAATCTGTTTCTCGATTGGTTATCAGACCTTCCTTCATATCAATCAACAAACCTCTTCATTCGAATGATCAACCAATTCTTGCATCCAACTAATCTACAATCAATCTCTCACATTCTCTCTCTGGTATAGGTATTCTACTTTAGTCATCTTGTTGGAGGTCTGCTACATCAAACTTCTATGACACAGCGACAACATCAATCATGTCTCTGACTTTTTCAGTGCATAACAGGTAAGCATTTGTTTTGTGCTTTTATTCTGATCTCTGGTTATTATTTTTAATTGCTATCATTACCTAGATTTAGATTTAGACTATAGCCCCGACCTTACTTCCACCCGGATCACCTCTATCCACCCTCTACAAAATATACAGTCTATAACTCTGTCCATACCCCTTGCACATAAACCCCCAAACAATCCCTCTGACTCCTGTACCGGCATCTCGAACCCTCAGACAAAAACATCTGACCTTTCTATAAATCCTAAGACCCTGTCCAGACCCGACTAGACCCTGTCTGAAAATGTTGCCCCGACTGATGCTGGTCATTACCCCTATCGATGTCGGCACTTTAACCGACGTCGGCTCCCTTCCCTGACCAACACTGACATAGAGACCGACACCGGTGATTGTGCAAAGTAGTTTGCTACATATCAGGTATGCATTCTACTTTTTGTCTTTTATTTTCTTTCATTTTGTCTTTCATTATTTCTACTTCAGTCAAATATTCTGCTTTTTATTAGTGGGTTAAAATCCCTTAAGGAAGTCTTCGTACTTTAGGGATTAAGCGTTTGCTTGACAGCCCATCATCTCTTCGTCTAACATTTTTTCATGTTTAGTCTCTTTTTCTTTGCAGGTGTCATTCCTCCACAACCAAAGAGGAGTACCTTCCAACGTCTAATTTTGGTGCGCATGACTATATCTGGGTATCTTCTAACCCTAGACCATCTCTTAGTTTCTCATTTCTATCTTTTGATTGTGAAAGCAAAATTAGCGTAGAAACACTGGTAATTATATCCATGTATCTACCTCATGTTATAGAGATTATAATACTATCTTATTATCCTAAGACATCCAAACTCATGGATATCTCCTTTTAAGCAACCTTTTTTTTATTGTAGGTTGTAAGTGACTATCTACCTGAAGGTTTTGACTATGCCTTGGTATTTCATGACTTCACCTTTCACCCTTGAAACATATAATGATTTTTTACCACTATGAATAATGTCTTGAGATCCTATTCAATAATTGAAACTCAAATATCATTATAACGTCAATGTTTAATGCCAATCTTCTTATCATATTATAAATGACCATTCAAAGCACTTGACTATGTATATCATCTTGATGTCTATTTTGATCTCTCAAGTCAGACTTCAAGCCTTTGAAGGGATAATTATATATTTTTGAGGATATTAAGTCATTTTTAATTATATGGAACTCTAAGTTCACCAACATCCTTAATGTTCAAGACCATTTCCTCAACTGACTATAGGTGACAATCATAAGAAGGTCTAAGTGTGTAGTTTGAGATTTAGGCCTATATCCCTTACACCATGGTATACTATAGTTTTAAATAAATTAATAACACTTTATTAAATTCATTTAAAATAAATATCATCTTTTAAAAATAGCTCATAACTTTTTCCATCACTTGTTGACATACACAGACTTGTAGGTGACTGTGTCACTAAGACAATTTGACTATGTTTTAGGTGCCTTAGATATCTTTATATGTCTATGACCCTTTCAAAACTGAAACATCACCTTGTTTTATGGATTATACAACCTTATTGAGACATTTACACCATTAACCTCTATTGAATTTGCAGACATATAGGTCTATAGGTGACCATTGAAGAGAATTATGAGTATGAAAGGTTTGAAGTCTTGAAAAGTGCAAAACATGATGATTAGACTCAAATTCCATTACTTAAATTACATAAACATGGTCTATAAATAAAATAAATTATCAATATCTTGTGAATACATGTTTAAACCATTCAACTAATCTAAACTTTAGACATATAGAACACAACTAACAATATGACTACAGATGTGACCATATATTCAAACCTATATGAAATAATTAGGAGATAAATAATACATGAATGGATTGAGAGAGTATTATTTGACCACTTAAATAACTAAAAAATATAGAAAACTAATTAGTCACTTGCAAACTGCTCACAAAAGAGTTTTTTCATGCCAAGAGGACATCCACACGTGAAACCATGATGAATGAACGTGTGTGAGGCATATATATATATATATATATATATATATATATATATATATATATATATACACACACACACACACATACATATAATAACTCACTCCAATTGTTTTTAATTATAAATTATCTCACACTTTGCACTAGAGTTGATCTGAACTCATCTTATGGGGTTTTAAGCTTCTAAAAATTAGTTTAGATTCTTAGCAATTATTCATAAATATAAGAGAAAAAATATAATGAAAAATGACACAAATTAGAATCTCATAAGGTTCAAAATATTTTTCCAAAATATTAGCCTCTAACTCTAACTTTATGACATGTACCATCTCCTTCAAATTGGCCTTCACTAGTTTGTGAATGAAGTGATGGGAGAGAGAATAAGATTTATACAACTATGAGAGTTAAAAATGCATTAAAAGATTTTTATTGACCTATATAATGTGAAAGTATGTTTTTAAGATATTTTCACTTTCTCATGACTTCCACAAGTTTGTGCAATTTCTTATAACTCCTCAAAGTGGCATTGAATTTCAACAAACTAGCCTTTTTATGACATTATAATAGGTTTTATAGTTGATTAAATTATCCAAGATTCTTGGAAGGTGTGTGGTATGAATGTTTCCCTTTGGGGACTTTGACATATATCAATTTTAGTTTAAAATCACATTTATATGCATTTTTACCACCTTAGAGATAACAAATGAACCTTATACATTCCAAGACCTCATGAAATGTTATGATAATATGTTTAAGAAATAAAATGACATAAATTAACCCATAATAACCTATGACACAACTTTACCATGACTTATTTCCTCGTGACATACTTAAACCATAATATGACTTTACCTTAACTTATCGAAGCTAACCTTAATCATTGATAACAAGGTTAAATGAAGATTTATAGGGACCATATAGCATGAAATGAAGACATGAAAATACCATGACAAGTTTTAATTTGGAGGGGGTGGGAAAATTTGACTTGGGGTCAAATTTGGTCAATAGTAAATGTTGACGCAGAAGATTGCACCCTTGGTAGGAGGCCGAGCTCCTCCCTTCTTCATGCAACAATGGAAACTCCCGTCTCACCTGTGGGACTGGTGAAGTTGGAGGGGAGAGTCTTTAGATGAGGGATAACTCCCTCTAATGTATCATTTAGGCCCTGGTTTCTCCTACTGCTAACAAAAAATGTAAAAAGGGGGGGAAGAAAAGGGAGAGAAATATGCTAAAAATATAACCTAAGCCTCAAAAATAAAAGGTGATACACCAGAAAAGTGACCCACCCAGCCCGAACATACACTGTTCACCAAAAGGAAGCACCTATACACTTCATCTAAAGTGAGAAAACCTTCTACATCAGTGGATCAGGGGTCCATGGAGATACAGGGAGGAAATAACTACTAGA
The DNA here is from genome assembly GCA_037957365.1 of Torreya grandis. Classification (NCBI taxonomy): domain Eukaryota; kingdom Viridiplantae; phylum Streptophyta; class Pinopsida; order Cupressales; family Taxaceae; genus Torreya; species Torreya grandis. The sequence goes on along the minus strand of JARHVA010003624.1, from coordinate 254,454 downwards.
GGTATTCTAAACACACTGCAACAGCCTATCCACTTCACCTATGCTCCTCTAGGGACACTTCTGACAGACCTATAAGAGGAAACTCACAAAAATGCACCAGACATGATAAAATAATTTTGCAAAAGCATTTAATAAAATGATTTAACATAGAATCAAATGCATAAACACATACTAAAGATGCAAAACTCAGAATGGAGGTAAAAATGCTAAGTTCTGATTCAAGGTAAAATTCTGGTAGAGCTCTGCCTTACAAGCCTGAGAGATTTTTGGGTAGGATTTTGCCTTAAGGTTGAGAGCAGATCCCCTTTTTTCAAATGAGAAGTTTATAATTTATATAAAGAGGAAGGGAAACTTGGTGCTTCCTAGGAAAGATTTTAGCACTCCTTTTTACAAGTGGCCCATGTGCGTTAAACACATTGGGAAGAGGAAAGCCATTGTTACTGATGTCATTCTTTAAAAAAGGCCTGCTGGAACCATGCTTCACAATTGCCCAAATTGACTTTGGCATTCAAACATTAATGAAAGAGCATGGCCATGCCTATTTCTTGCAAATAGACTATAGTTTGTCCCCTCATCAATGCCAACTGCAAAAATAGGTTGTGCCACTCATCTGACAATGACTCACCTTCCCTTCACCACTTGAATGCTTTGTCATTTCTACTCTTGGTCTTCTTCCTACTCTTTCAGCCCTTAGGGGTGATCTCTTGGTGGGTCACTGTGTTCCTTAGGCTCCTTTCATGCTTGGCACTCTTTACAGTTCAAAACAAATGGCTACTTTATTGCTTTAAAATTGACATTCACGCTACCATCACCCAATGGCTAGTTTATTTGCTTAAATTTGACAGCTTTTAGGACATCACCATCCTTGGAAAAATTCATCAAGTCCTTTTCTATGGATTTTCTTCTTCACAGGCTTTCTCCCCATAGACAAAAGTCTATAGGAATTGGCCACTCTTTGTTTTCTCTATTGGGCTCTTTGAAACTCTCTCTGGCAACCTCTTTAAACAGGGCTTGCCCTCCGCAAGGGCTTTTAGACTTTGAAATGACCTCCACAAGGGCTTCTAAACCTTGAACTATCCTCTAACTATAGGGTACACCCTTGAACCAAGCTGTTGAACCAACCTATTGAACCAAAATTGGTTCAATGGTTTGATCGATTCAACAATTCAACCACTACACACTGAGCCCATTGAACCAAGGCATTAAACTGAGTGATGAACTCTTGCATTGAACCAAAGGATAATGAACCATTGAACTAAACCAAAGCATTGAACCTAAGCCTTTGAACTTAGTGTTGAACTTTGCTAAAGTGTTGAATCGAAGCCTTGAACCGGCGCATTGAACCAACTGATGAACTTTGCCGATGAACCTTGTGTTGAACTTGAACCAATTGAACCGAGCGTTGAACTAAGGCATTAAACCAGTTCAATGGTTCAAAGACACCAACTTTTCTTGTGATTTTCTTTAGACTAGAGCCTAAAGAAGCCTTGTGAAACCCAACACTCTCTCTAGAACTGATCCTTCATGTGCCAAAGGACTAACCTGTAGAGTCAATAGATTTAGACCTGCAGAGTTCGTAGAAAACCAAGCTCTGTAGATTCTGTAGAAATAGACCTATAGAGTCTGTAGAAATTTTTTAGAGTCTATAGAAATCAATAGATTCATGCAAAATTAGAAAATGAAATGGCCTAGAATAGTAAGGACAAAAGGGGACCAATTTTTTGGCCTGTTGGGCAAAAAATGGTCAACAAATTGGCGACTCCCAGGGGGAGCATGCCTGCTATGCTTAAAGACCATTTGCCTTATAGTCCATTGGGCATGGAGTAAAATGTAACTTTAACAAAGGTTAGTAATAGCTCCAAAAGATCCAAGAATCAAACATGAAGTTTTTTACCCCACATGCAAAGGGAAACACACAAGGCTAAAAAACACTACCTGTGCAAACTACACTTAGGGAAAGTAGGAAAAGAAACTAAAAACAAAATACTATATACAGCTAACCAAGAAAATTTTCTTCCCTCCTAGATCAAAAGGAAAACTTCTTAAGTCCCCTTCTTGGCAAGAAGACTTATGGTGCCATGCAAGTATCTGAATGAAAAAGAGAATTGGTGACCTGCTCCTCTTGCCTGTCACCTAGATTGGCTCGCATCTGAGTTAATCAGATTCAAACATGCTTCCAACATATGTTTACTTTGCTTGTTTTTGGAAGCTTGTTGAATTTTGGTCCTTCATACTAGTGCTCTTCACCAAGAAATCAGTGGCTACTGGCTTATCACTGTTAGCCCTTTGACATGTATAGCTCCTTTGCAGTGCATCATAGTCTAACTTGTTTCCTTCTACCTTGTTGAAGACTCTGTCAGACTCATCCTCTACTTCCTCTTGGCCCTTTTGAAGAAGGGTGACTGTGGTGATGTCTGAAATGGACTCACAAAATGATTTTTCATCCCATAGAACATCACCTCTTTGTTTGAACCTTTCTTCTTCAAGGCCTTCCTCCAGGAAGACAGACCTCTCCTTTTCCTCCTCAAAGATCAGGATCTCTAGATTTTCAAAGATATCCTCCTAATCCTCCTCCAAGCCAAGCTCCTTAGCTTAGTCATCCTCCTCATTGAAGCAACAAGGAAGTTCATTGAACAAGGGGGAAGAGAGCTCACCATGCTTGTGTTCCTCCTCGTATTGCTGGAATATCTACCTATATGCAAGACCTGCAGCTTCTCCATTGTCAATGGTGTCTTCACAAGGAGCATCAATGATGATTCTACCTTCATTGTCACTCATGATAGCCTCTAGGGAAACTACAGCTTGGATCTTCTACTCCTCACCTACCTCTTGCAAAACAAGTTCCTCCTTGAGAAGCGGTGAAGTGGGAAAACCATGTGGAAGAGGAGGTAGTCCTTGAGCTAGAATCAAATGATTCTCCTCTTTCCATTTGGTTAACACTTCATCAATATCAAGTATGGCCTGATATTTCTCTTGAAAATATGTAAGTGGGGTATGTTTAGACATGGAATGTGCCATTGGGTCTAAACTGTCCATCACACACTAGCTGAGGAATCTCTCTTTAGATTCTACCTCTATAATTCTCCTGGCTAGATCCTCTTGGAAGAACCTTTCTTGGAGGTCATCAACATCATCATGAGTAGGAGTAGCCTCATATTCTTCAAGGTTTTGAGAAAAACCTTACTTTTCCTCCTTCCTACCCCATGATTCTACTATTTCCCCCAGTTTAGGATCTCAAAATTAGAAGTTTGCTCCTGTGAACAGGCATCAACTTTTTTTTTCCAAGGTCTTGTGGCTCCTCCACAAGGTCTAAAAGTTCAAACTCTCTTTCACGAAGTAGACTCATCCTAGCCTCTAGATCTTCAATTTTTTTGGCTAGATTATCTTGAAAGAGCCTTTCTTGGAGGTTACCAACATCATCCTCTTCAAGGCTTTAGGCTAGTTCCTAGCATTCCTTCCTCCAACTCAGAATCTACACACCATGTTAAAGGACTTAGGGAGGTTGAGGAATGCTAGGAAGAGACTGTTGATACACCGAAAGAGTCTCTAGAGGAGGGATGTGCTGGCTCATGTTATTCCCCCCAATGGAAAATTCACAATATAAAGAATTGAGAAGATTGATCTCCATGGGGGGTTGCTCTAATGCCCTTTGATGTTGGAAAGCTAGGCGCATGAGATTGAGAGTAGATGCATCAAATGAGCTAGAGTGGGTGAACGCTATCTGATAGAAAGGATTTGGTATACACGAGGGGGCTTTCTTTAGGATAGGAGGGGGTGTGCAAGGCTGACTACCTTGAATATATGGATTTCTCCATTTTGCTACCTCCTCCTCCATGGATTGCAAGGCCTGAGCTTGCCTAAACAAACACTCCTCTTTATACATCAGCTCTTGCTAATATTTGTACTGCTCCTCTAGTCTGTCAATCTCCATCATTTGCTTCTCAAACTCCAGTACCATTTCCCTTATCATTTAATGGTAACTAGGAGAGTTTTTTGAGGTGATTCTCTAAAAATCTTGAGCTTAATCATAGTCATATAAAGGAAAACAAGACCCATGATTTTGTGCAAAGGAATTATACATACAAAAAGTGATTTTTGATGGCACCAAGCTGCTTAACCAATTGATTCAACTTGGAGTCACCATTGGTGTTGATGTAAAAGCCTCCAAAGGCTGGTTGGTTGAAGAACACAACCAATTTTTTTTTAACTCTTTAGACACAACTTGTCCTAGTTGGTCCCACTAGGTGTGCCAAAACTATTGACACAAAAGATTGTACCCTTGGTAGGAGGTTGAGCTCCTACCTTCTTCATGCAACAATGCAAACTCCCCTCTCACCTATGGGACCAGTGAAGCTGGAGGGGAGAGTCTCTAGATGAGGACTAGCTCCCTTTGATGTATCATTTAGGCCTTGGTTTCTCCTACTACTAACAAAAAATGTAAAAAAGGGGGGGGAAGAAAAGGGAGAGAGAGATGTTGAAAATAGAACCCAAGCCTAAAAAGTAAAAGGTGATACACTAGAATAGTGACCCACCCAACCTAAACATACACTGTTCACCAAAAGGAAGCACCTATACACTTCATCTAAAGTGAGAAAACCTTCTACATTAGTGGGTCAGGGGCCTGTGGAGATATAACAAGAAAATAACTACTAGAGGCATTCTGAACACACTATAGTAGCCTATCCACTTCACCTATGCTCCTCTAGGGACACTTTTGATAGAACTGTAAAAGGAAGCTCACAAAAATACACCAGACATGCTGAAATCATTTTGCAAAAGCATTTAAGAAAATGACTTAACATAGATTCAAATGCATAGACACACTAAAGATGCAAAACTTAGAATGGAGGTAAAAATGCTAAGTTCTGATTTAAGGTAAAATTTTGGCAGAGCTCTGCCTTACAAGCTCGAGAGATTTTTGGGCAGGGTTTTGCCTTAAGGCTGAGAGCAGATCCCCTTTTTTTGAATGAGAAGTTTACAAATTATAGAAAGAGGAAGGGCAACTTGGCGCTTCCTGGGAAATATTTTGGTGCTCCTTTCTACAAGTGGCCCATGTTTACTAAACACATCAGGAAGAGGAAAGCCACTATTACTAATGTCATTCTTCAAAAAAGCCCTGCTAGAACCATGCTACACAATCACCCAAATTGACTTTGGTGTTTAAACATTAATGAAAGAGCATGGCCATGCCCCTTTCCTACAAACAGAGTATAGTTTGTCCCCTCATCAATGCCAACTGCAAAAATAGGCTATGCCGCTCATTTGACAATGACTCACCTTCCCTTCACCACTTGAATGCTTTATAATTTCTGCTCTTGGTCTTCTTCTTGCTCTTCCAGCCCTTAGGGGTGATCTCTTGGTGGGTTGTGTTCCTTGAGCTCCTTTCATGCTTGGCGCTCTTTACAGTTCAAAACAAACAGCTACTTTACTGCATTAAAATTGATGTTCATGCGACCGTCACCCAACGACTAGTTTGCTTTCTTAAATTTAATAGATTTTGGGACGTCGCCATCCTTGGCGAAAGTCATCAGGTCCTCTTTTTGGCTTTTTTTATTTGCAAGCTTTTTCCTCATGGACAAAAGTCTACATGAATTGGCTACTCTTTGTTTTCTCTGTCGAGCTCTTTAAAAATTTCTCTGGCAGCCTTTTTGAATTGGGCTTGCCCTCTACAAGGGCTTTTAGACTCTGAAATACCCTTCACAAGGGCTTCTAAACCTTGAACTATCCTCTGACTGTATAACACACCCTTGAACTAAGCTTTTGAACCAACTTGTTGAACCAAAATTGGTTCAATGGTTCGATCGGTTCAATGGTTCAACCACTATGCACTGAGCCCCTCGAACCAAGGCATTAAATTGAGTGATGAACTCTTGCATTAAACTAAAGGCTGATGAACCATTGAACTAAACCAAAGCATTGAACCTAAGCCCTTGAACTTAGCATTGAATTTTGCCAAAGCATTGAACTAAAGCCTTAAACTGGTGCATTGAACCAACTAATGAACTTTGCCAATGAATCTTGTGTTGAATTTGAACTAATTGAAATGAGCGTTGAACTAAGGCATTGAACCAGTTTAATGGTTCAAAGACACCAACTTTTCTTGTGATTTTATTCAGACCAGAGCTCAAAAAATCCTAGTGAAACCCAACACTCTCTTTGGAACTGATCCTTCATGCACCAAAGGACTAACCTGTAGAGTCTGTAGAAAAACTTCTCCTATAGAGTCCTTAGATTTAGACCTACAGAGTTCATAGAAAACCAAGCTCTACAAAGTCTATAGCAATAGAACTGTAGAGTCTATAGAAATTTTGTAGAGTCTGTAGAAATCAATAGATTCATGCAAAATCAGAAAATGAAATGGCCTAGAATAGTAGGGACAGAAGGGGACCAATTTTTTGGCCTGTTGGGCAAAAAATGGTTAATAGTAAACACACTTGTAATCCTTATATCTCTGAGAACTTAAATATTTCTCTACTCTTAATTTGTAAACTATTAAACCAAACATTTAATTTATTGGTTACACTCTACTATATTTTCTCTCTTGGTACTTACATATTTTTGTGCTAGATTTATATAAGGTACAAGTATCAAATTCTATTATTGGTATGTATTCAATCTAATAGCTTTTTTTATGAAACTTAAATTGGCATCCTATTATTTCATTAATTCATGATAATTAACCATGTCTTGACACAATGGTTGGGACTATGCTCTTGATGACTTTATGGAGCTTAAAATATGGTATAGGTTCCTATTAGAACCCTTCACATTATCAATTATGTATTTGGAAACCCCTAATCATGTTTTTCTCCTCTAATATATTTTAATATTATTGTAGTACCTAAACACGTACTTAAAATTCATATAACTACATTAACCATCATAATAGGGTACTCTTAAAATTCATCTACATGTCTAGGTCTTATTTTCCTTTTTTGATCAATAAAAATAATT
>JARHVA010003624.1:0-242500 GCA_037957365.1 Torreya grandis | reverse complement strand
TGAAAATCTATTCCATTACTTCCCAAGACAAATTCCATATTTTGACTCCTAGTTGCACCCTCCAGAGTTATACATGACCCTTGTAATGATGTGACAAATCATTCCTCAATGTTATTTTGTCAAAATAATACTCCTAAAATAAATCCACCACTCTTTAACAACAATAACATCTTATCCATTTAAAAAATTCTAATTCCATCATCCACAAAAATTAGGGTTTATGAAAACCCTAAACTTATAATAACATATGTAAAAATAATGACAATAGTCTAAAACTTTTAATGTATATTTATTTTATGATAGTAAAAATTTGATGTAAATTGGGAGGGAAAATCCAAAAAGGGCCTATAGATATAATCTATTAAAAATAATAAATGCATAATAACTCGATTAAAATTTATCTAAATATTCTAAAATTTTAAATATATTTTTGACATATGATGATACTAAATCACTAAGAATTTCACATAAAAATTTAAGATATTTCAATAGATATGAAGAATTAATTACAAACTCTAAAATAAAAATATATCCCTCCAAATAGATCATCAAACCTCAATTAGTTTATTGTGACTTCATTGTAATATTATCCAACTTAATTAAAATAATTGTGTAAAAATTCACAACATATTGAAATATATAATCAATTCTCCAAAATTAGATTTTTACCCATAATAGTTGCCCAAATCAATGATTTGATATCACTTTTATGATTCACTCTTATAATATTTTAATTATATAGAATATAATTTAGATAAACATGACACAATATATATTGGTGGACTAAGATGACTAAATACTCAATATATGTAGAAATATAATAATTACCCTTACGTTAGGATAACACCATATAATATTTATATTAGAAGGAATAACTCCACACACTTCAAGGGGGACACCTCTAGTATATTTATTCCTAGTAGAAGACTCAACACTTACTTGATTTATTTCCTTAACAATTACATTCATCTCATTTATATATGCATCTATATATCATTAAATGGATGGGTAACCTCCTAATCCTAATGTAGGCTAACAATTATACAATGTGTTATCTATACAAGTTACTCATTTATTATAGTATATTAGACCCATATAAATAATTAAGGGGGATTTTTTCCACATTTTGGCATCTCCATCAACCCATATACATTAATATAACATATTTCTAGGTACATAACACACAATTTCTAATAGAATTACATTCAACTGTGTCATTGTGTATTCCATGTATTATGTGTATGCTATATAGGGAAACTTTACAAATAAAATTTTCATGTTATTGTGATCCTTAATATACACAAAAATTTAAATTTGCATTTAAAAAAAATCACATACCCATTATAAGTTTCCACCAACCTCATTTGCACTTTGTCATATTTTTATATATGTTTCATCAATCTAGTGTAGTGTATACTAATATTAATCATAAATATTTTATTAAAAATTAATTTCTTTTGGTATTTAAATTAGTTGGATTTGAATAATCCTAACTTATTCCAAAAACATAATAACCAAGTGCATTCCAAATATGAATGTTCCCTTGTAGAGTTCCCCTCATCAAATTCTATGTTAAGATATTCTATTAGAAACTTCATAAAATTTTACTTTAACCCATTATTTATAATTTGGTAAGCCAAATAAAATATTGGATTAGACCCATATCCCCTTAAATTTACTAAAATTATTTCTATGTCATTAAGACATGTAGCTACATGTTGTAGTAATTATTAGATTTACTTAATCTACTTAGTATGCCAAACCTAGTGAAAATTTAACTTCATTTATAAAACATCAATATTGATGGTATCTTGGAATGTTGTGTGTATAAATTATACCTCATTATTTAATTTAATTATATATTTGATGTATGTGGATGACATCATCATAATTATCCCAATAAAATATATCCTTTATTTATAAAATTTATCCAATATTAATTTATTCAATTCATTACGATTCCTAAGGTAGGTTAAATACCATAATTAAATGATATTATTTCCCTCTAAGAGATCCATTATATCCATATAATTTTATTTCCTCCTCAATGCATCTAATTTTTTAATAACCTCCTTCACAATTTTTTCCTTCCTATGATTGAAATAATAAATCACTTAGTACACAACTATTGTATTAATATATTCTCCAATGTGTAATTCCTCTTAAAATTGTAAGAGACAAAAATAAAATAACTTAATATTATTTCCTCATTTCCCACTCGGTGAATTACTAGACCCCCTAGTTAAGGTTTTCTATTATCCAACCTCTATTTCTTCCTTGGCCTCTAATTCACTTGTAGATACTAACACTAAAATATTTTCTCCTTCCTATACTAGAAATGTTATGACTAGTTTCATTTGATTATTTTCGATGGATGCATAACCCTAAGTCTTTATAGATACCTTTAAAAACAAGTTTTCATTCAATTAAAACCCTTTATATCCATTTTTTCAAGTCATTTCTCCTTAACTATATTTTCCTTCCATAATCATTCAATAGAACTATAAATTCTCTCATGATACTTTGATTTGAATATAAATTTTAATTATTTTAATGTCATAGTTATTTATTTAAAAAAATGATAGATCTCTCTTCAAATATTATAATTCATAAAGTTATTCTTGAAGTCTATCTCCTTCCTTATATAGTCTTAAGTACAATAAGTTCACCACCTATCTAAAGTGGTAATTTTTTTCTTTAAATGTGATTATTTAGTTCCTTTTTACATACAAACTACCTTTCTAGAATCATTTTGTTTCTTTATATGCACTACACTTGCATATTTTCTATCTCATCCCTTTACTTTGGAACACCATCTATGATGCACTTCTCTTGTTGCAATTCCCTTCTCCCCCCTAATTCATGCAAAAATTACTTATTAATTAGTGAAAAATATTTAAAATATTTATTGATAAATAAATATGATACTTCCATCACATTAAAACTATTCATCCTCAAAATCATCTTGTAGACTATCATATATGTTGATTTCCTAAGCTAATTTCAATATTTTTTATTTTTTTGGATCCATTTTCCACTCATATAAAATACTTTATTATGAATTATTAACCTTATTAGAAATACTTAGATGTATAACATAAGTATCCCAAAATGCCTTTGGTTTGACTCACCTCAAAATATTTAAAAGATAATATAAACCTATTGGACACACTATAAAAAGAAGTTGATTAAAATAAACTATTAAAATCATTAAATTTATTTGTGGAGCATTTTGAAAAGGATAGTTTTATTCACATTCACCTTTAATTCAATCATTCAAATTAGGTATTCAACTTACTTCAATTTAAGTGAGCTATAATAATTATCCATATAACCTATGCAATATACATATGTTGATTTATATAATGTGGTTAATGATATATGGCACTATATATATAATGCATATCTTCTCTAGGTGATTTTAAAATATATAACCATACAAAATCAGGTTGGTAATGACACACTTCATTAATTTTGATGTGCTAGTCATAAAAAACAATTTTATGGGTGTTTTATACCCTTTAAATCCATATTATACATATAAATTTATCATCTAGCTTCATAAAATATGCTAGTCTCTTGTGTAATGATGTGTTGTTTTTCAATCCTCTTACTTACTTGATTTTTAAAAAATTAATTAAAAAATCCACCAATAGTATGAGCTATGTCCCATAGACTAGTTGGAAAGGTATATCTTTAATCAACCATTTATATGTTCTTATATAGACCCAAAACACAAATTACACTTTATCATCCCAGTAATTACATCCAACATCATAATCTTTTGTGATTAAAGTTTCAAATATTTTGTCAAAGGCCTCAACCATACCATTTATTATGGATGTTAAGATATTATCTTATGATGTAAAACAACAAATTATTCAAACAATATGTGAATTATATCTACAAGTAAATGAGTATGTTTCATTTTTAAAATTACATGACACCCATATATGTTACTTTGTTATACCATAATAATATAATCATAGTTGATACTATAAAATACTTTGTAGGCACAACCTCAACCCATGTAGTTAAGTAGCTGGCATCCATTATGATGTAGTTTTCACAAATATGTTTCACATAAGGTTTTATTAGACCCAAAATATCCAAACATATTTGTCAAATGGATCATATGAAAAAATAAATATCAATGAAATTTCATCCCATAGATAGGGCTTACCTACTAATTGGCACATATCACATTTATTTGTGTACTCCTTTGTATCCTTGAATAATGTTTGCCACCATTACCCATCCAATAAGATATTGTGAAAAGTTTCATATCCTATGTAGTGTCACTCAAACATTAATTCATGGAAATCAAACATCATATTTTCATCTACTACTTCAACACACATCTATGTATTATTCAGGTCTCCCCATTTTGTATAACTCTCTGCTATTAACTAATATGATGCAACACTTACTACCAATTTGTTCTTATTTTTTACTTATTATTCATTTGGGACTAATTATATAGTTTCTAATATAGTTATATCCATATTTTATTTAGTAACTCTTTACACTCATATATTTATTCATCTATCTTTTCATCCTAAATAGGCCACATAACATCACTTTTATTGATGTGCAATAAATCGCTCACTCGTGTATTTAGTATTATACATTTTACCACTAGTAAAAAGTGAAATTGATGTAATGACAATTTTAGTGATAAATATGACCATATAACACTAGTTTTATTACTAAATACTCTATACTTCATGGTTAGTAAAAAATGAGAGTAGAAATAAGATACTACATAATCTTATGTAGTTCAAAGACCATTTAAAATTATTCCTTCTCCATTTTTGTATAAATTTTCTCAACATTAGATACATTCCTACTCATTAATTTAATAAGATGGTTGATCTTACCCTTAATAGGTATTTTTATCCAACCATAGTTAGAGAGGCATAAACATGCACATGAATTATAATCTTCTAGTGTGTAATATGTAAAATTGTTGAAGTATTTATTTTTCCCTTAAATATATAAAATTCCTCTTAATAGAAATACATCCACTTAAATAAACCACATTTCTTAAAAATATATCTAAACATAATGTAACATGCACATAATTATGGATAAACTTCTTTTAATATATCCCATATCTAAAAAAAATGCTTGTACCTCCTTTTACAGGCATAGTGTTTTCAATTGTATTATCATTACTACCTTTATAAGATCAACTAATATTCCATCTTTATCGATGGCATGTTCAGAAATTTACCAAATGGTACTATTAATTCATACTTATTTAGATTCAAGGATATCTAATTTATATAAACCTTATAAAATTTAGGTGCAATTTAGGGTAGTGATATTATACTAATCCATACATAGTTCAACTATCCATATACACTTGTAAGTAATTTGTGTATGAAATATTTGATTGATTCAACTAAAATACATGAAAAATAATCATGTACATTATTAAATATAAACAACATCACATTATACATTAATGACCCTCATTCCATATAAAAAAAAGTCTTAGACTTATCTTCATCCATGATTTGTACTTGGTGATACCCATAAAATCCATCTATGAAGGTGTAGATGTCCCAACCATCTACTCCTTCTAGAACTTCTTCTATAAATGGAATTGGGAAAGAATATTGTACACCTAATAATTTATTATGTTATAATCCACACAAAACCTAGTATTACCATGTTTTCTTATGATTATCATTGTAGGAATCACCTAAAAATATTATTCTACTCAATATATCACACCACCTTCGATAATTTTGTATATCTCATTTATAAAATTAGATTGAATATTTGGGTTCATCTTATATTTCCTCTTCTTTATATGTTTCAAGACATCACACAAATTTTTGTACATCTTCCCTAAGTATTTATGTTTTCCTCTCATGTCATCATTATTTATAAGAAATATATCTCAAAAATCTTTGACAAATTTTATGAAGCATGAAAACTATGTAAATTCAAATAATTATTGGATATATATTCATGTATTTTACTCAATCTCTTAATTTGATTCATTTAGTGAAATAACCTAAAATAAGAATTTAATATATCTTAATGTGTGACTTCAACTACCATTGCACCAATAGAGGTCTTCACATTTAAATGATCTTATTCCTGATTTTTTCCTTGCTCCCATGCAAATTTTCAAAGGAATTTCTCATGATGTGGATTTTGAACCTGCATATCTTTTAAGTCTTATGATTAGATTAAATTTATTTGTATATTTTTTAGTAATGATTAACAATTCTCAAGCATACCATAATTCTGTATTATTTTCCTTAGTTCATATCTATGAAACTATCCTCAATTTGTGCATCATTTTTTTTAAAAATTACCATAGACATGAATTTAAATGGTGCATTAAAATTATTATCCTTTTACTTGAATACAAATGTATTTAAAATTAATTTTTTACTTCAAATTTTTACCATATATATTTTATTCACTAATTATCTACCATTTACATTCCCAAGACTTCAATTTATTAAACAATGTTTCACCCACAACCTATTGAAAGAATGATTACCCAAGTGGTCTATTCCTACTCATATTTTCCAAACTAATCTCAAATATCTGTCTCTTCTGAGAACATTGGTAGTAAAATATTATCTTTTTATGCCAATACCTTATGTAGAAAGATTATTTTTCATCCAAAGTGGTTAGTAAATAAGGTTTGTGTGTTTCCCACCATATCACAGAGTATTACATAATTTATGTAAAAACACTACAACCTGATCCACCTATTTAGCTAGACATGATTGTAATTCTCATTAATTTTCATGTTTGAATGTTATTCCATAATATTAGGGCATATTCCATGATATCTATTTTTTATCCTCAATACCCTATTAGGTGATTGATTCACCTTTCAAACCAATTTATTCAACATTTTCCTAACCACTCTAGCCTAGTCTTATTGAGTCTTCATTTGAACAAACTAATACTTATAGGGCTTATACTCCATAAATTTTCTATTATGCATGTCCTCATATTAATTTACTATTCTTCCTACATTATTTTTATGCAAACATGGATGGTTTCATAGAAACTAATGTTCCATGTTTCCAATTTAATATCATGTCATGACTTGGGTCTAAGTGTTCCTTACCTTGCATGGTAATAATGTAGATATTTTTAATTTCCTATTTGATATGAAAATTACTCACATACTATCACCATGATTTCATACAAAATTATTACACAACTTTATAATCCATTTTCAAAAATCATGTAAAATAGTTTAAATCACATATTTGTCTTATTTTCATAATAGAAAAACCTTCTTAGCAAATCCATATTCTGATTTACTTTTTACAAATTAATCACCTCAAAGTTAGATTTGAATTGATTTCTCATGATGGTCAAATAAATTATTAAATACCCATAATAGTCTTTAGTTTGACTTTTATTTATTTAATAACACATAATTTTATGGTGACAAATTAGGACTTCCCATAATATTCCATGCAACTTGCATCAAGATGTTTAATTTTTTTTCTTATGTTAGTCAATAATTTGTGCAAATGTCATTCATTCACATAAGCATAAAGATTTATTTAATTTTATTACTAAATTTTTATCATAATTATATTATTTCATTTTTATAGGGACTTGTTCATTCAAATTACCCATAATCATCCTTATCTAGTCCTTCAACAATGTAAACATTTAGCATTTCTTCAACCTAGATAAAATTTCAATGATTTTTTTCATCTCCTTGTTTTTGATAAATTTTTTTATTCCATATTATCATTTTATTAATATCCTTAGCTTTTCATAATTATTATTGAATATAATTCACAATATCATTTACATGAACCATCAACTTTTTATCCATAGACACATTAGAGTAATACAAAAATGCTAGTTTACACATCACATAATTTTGGAATTGACACTTTGATTTCCCAAGTGTCCAAACCTATATATGTGGTGATGTTTACATACCTAAGATTATCCTCTACACAAATTATTTTAATTTATATTTCACACTTTGGTGCACAAATTGGAACTTTATAGTCCTATTTCTACCATGTCCTTCAATAGGATTTTTTATTAAATATATAGGTAATATTCCAAATTGTACTCTTGTCTACAATAAAGACAACTAGGAAACTTAGTACATTCTCATTTTTAGTGATTTTATGCCCTACATTTCAAAAATATTTGTTTGAACCTATTTGTATTTATTCTACCACCACATATATAATAAGTCCTCTTGTCATAACATCTTCCATGTTGAAATTATTGATTTTATGTAAAATTATTTTATTAAAAATTCTCCAAGCTTCATTTTTTTATACTACATATCTCATCAACAACCTAAAAATTTATCATGTCATAAGCATGCATGTCATAGATCATGAACAACATAACTTTGACATGTTTTCCTTTTGTACTAGTTTGTACATCCTCATTTTTTGCCCATCTTGGAATAATTTACAATAATTAATAACAAATTTATAGTTATTATGTGTGAAACTTTTATTTATATTAACTTTAGTCTCATAATATATGTAGTCATTAAGATATCAAATTCCCATTTATATTCCATATGAAGTGCATCATCCAGTGCTTCACATACATTAGCATATGATGTCATATCCAACCATCTTTAAAACATTGGTAGTATCCCTCTAAAAAACGATTATGCATGTTTTTGATAAGGTAAGGTGGAAAAATAGGGGCTGAACCCTTTACAATCAAAAAAGACAAGAAGGCAAACAAACAAAATATGCCTTCAGAGAGATGACAACACTAGCTGAGAACAATAGATAGAAACAAAACACAAGAAATGGAAAGACCAGAGTCAGAGAGGACTCCCCTTACATAACTATTGATTTGATAATATAATTAAGTTTCTTAGTATTCTCTACATTTTTAGCATGCTCAGTATTACCTAGCACTTCTATCATAGACATGTTCAACAGAATTGTATTCCGATGTCCTTTGGTGAAAATCTTCTCCAGCTTCTAAATACGATCCTTCATGGCCCCAATTTTAGCTTTCCAATCAGTCTCATTCTTAGTACCCTCACCAACTTCCTCAACATACAAATTCCCCTTATTTTTTTTAGTTCCCATAGTGTCAGCACCATGCTCCTCAATAACCTCAAAGTCCCTAGTAGCTTGTTTCCCTCCAGTGTCCTCCAAAATTTCCTAGATTTCTAGCTCCTTAGACTCTTCCTCTTGGGTTGCTTCTTCTGAAGCACTTTCTGAGTAATTAATTAGTCTATCCTTAAAGGTGGGTTTACTAGCAATCCACCCTAACCTTCACACTCTAGAGGAGAATCCTTCATTATTAATTTTGGAAGGCTTGTGAGATTTACCACCTTGGCCCCCCGTGGCCCTGCCTAGATTCTTGTGGGTCCCCTCTGTGGTCTCTCTAATATTTTCTTCCTCTTCATCAACCTTTCTCTTCTTACCCTTCTTGCTCACAAAGGAGATGGGGGTATCAATTGGGGTCTTTTCAAGGGTGGAGAAGGAGACATCTTTTGTTTTGGTAGGAGCAAGGGAAACCCAAGACTCATCAATAACATCGTCGGACACTGGGTTGGAAGGAATGTCTCAACTATCAACTCTGATATTCTTGGTTGGCTCAAGGGCATGGTGAAAGTTGTATAAGTAGATAATTAGCCCTTGGTGTAGGGTAATAGGGTTTATATCTAGCTTCTTATCCATTTTAGCTCTCACCCTCAGGATAAAGTGTTCTAAAGAGGAGAGCAAGTAAAAAGGAAAGCTAATAATAACATTGCACCTGAAATGATTTAACAAAGGAAGGTGGTAATTGTATAACCTGGTAAATCACCCTTAGAGTGTGAATTACTTCATGAGAATGAAGCACACTCCATCCCATGGCTCGAAAACTTTAGCACACTTGAACCCTCCTTGATACGAGGTGAGTTCTTCTCCCTCACCTAGAAATAGTTTATGGCTAGCCATATCCATGATTTTGGTTTTCCTTTGAATTTTTATACCCTACATGGTCATTCTTATGGCCATAAAAATAAACCTTTTAGAGATTTAAAAACTAATTCTACCCACTGTGAACCACCTGTTTAACTAGGATCTCACAAACTGCTTAGACAAGTTTTCATCATAACCATTCAGCCTTTCCAGGTATGGGCTGATACCCCTTCTTTACAATAATGCCAAACCAGTAGATTATCTTTAAATTCATAGTAGGAGATAGGTTCAGTTAGAATACATTCTCCCCCATTCTATATTTTGAAACCCAAATAGTGGAGTTCCTAAGTTCCACCTTCAGCTTTGAACTGGTTACTAACCCTTGTTGTTGTTTATGTAGAATGCAGATGTGATAGCTCATTTTATGAAATACCCTACAGAGATGACATTGTCTACTCCCATGCTTGAAAATTATTTTCCCTTGATTTTCATGATGAGACCCATGTGCCTCAACCTCATGATATATTGAATTATGAATGATTGCCAAAAAAGTACTAAGGTTATCAAGTTTTGAGATCCCCGATGGTTCTCTCCATATGGACCACCTCTAAGAGCTATCCTTGTCATCAATGCACCTCATTCTTGATAAGTCATCTCATTTTAAATGATATACCTATGTTTAAAGTAATCTAAACACCTTGTCACCACACTCTCCAACCTAAAAATTGTTGACCAAGGTTGGCACAAGCATCAACGACCCTGTTTCCTTTTCTGTAGGTATGGGAAATCTCAACTTTGAAAAAAAATTTCAAAAGAAATTGGATATCAATAATGATGTATTTTAGCTTGATTACCACATTTGATGCTTTATTAATGGCATTTATGACCATCTTAAAGTCTCCTTGTATATTCAAGTTCCCTATTCCTAGGGATATAGCTAACTTTAATCTCCATAGTAAAGCCATTACTTCAGCATAGTTGTTGCTCTGGCATCCAATTCCACCAGCATAGACAACAGACATATATCCTTTATCATTCCTTATAACTCCTCCTCCAATAACTTTACCATCCAACTTCGATGCCCCATCAATTTTGAGTTTCATCGAGTTAGGTTTAGGGGGGATCCATTTAGTATTTAGTCTCTGTAGCATTTTGGAGTTATTATACCTAGGGATCTAGTTTAAAACCTTTCATTTGACTTGAAATTTGGTTTTCAATTTGAGATAGGATTTTCTTTGCAACATGAATATGATCTGTTGTAACACTTTCCATAATGGTCTTAGCAAAGGAGTTAAACACTTGAGAAACATTTCTAGCAGTGTCCCTGAAAATTCTGTGGTTGGACTCTTTCCATAAAATCTAGCTCAAACATGGCAGAGCTTGCTTCCATAATTACATAAGCTAGGGATGTGTGAAGGTTGGATTCTAGCTAAGAATTAATTCTTTAGGGTTAGAATTGTAGACCCATTCAATACCAAAGTTCTTAAGTATTGTGCCCCATAATTTTTTAGCAAAATCATAGTGGATAAAGAGGTGTGAAACTAATTCCTCTTTTGTACCACACAAGAAACATCTATTAACTAGAGTAAACCCTTTCTTTTCAAGGTTATCCAGAGTAAGGATTTTTTTATGAGCAATAGCCCACCAAAACATGTTAATTTTTGGAATAATTTTATGATTCCAAACCTTTTTCCATACATCTTTATTATGAGCTTTAGGAATGAGCAGATGGTAAGTAGATTTGATAGAGAACGATCCATTATTATCTGTCCACCAATATTGTTCATCCTCTTGGGGGAAGAGAGGGATTCTAATCTCTTGAATGTACTACTAGATCTCCCAAACTCTAGGGAAAAGCTTAGGTTGGTGATCATAGCAATCCAATAGATTTTTCTATCTCCTCATCCCATTGTTATTTTTCATATAATCACTGACCCTATCTCCAAAAAATTGGGTAGCCAAGTTAGAAATATCTCCATAGTTTCCCTATGTGATGAGAGCCTTGTCCTTTAACGAGATATCATCCCAAAATTTAATATGCTAGCCATTTTTAAGTTTCCATCTAATTCCCTATTTAAGAAGGCTTCTAATTTTTAGCATTTTATTCCATATCACAGAT
Source organism: Torreya grandis (assembly GCA_037957365.1). Classification (NCBI taxonomy): domain Eukaryota; kingdom Viridiplantae; phylum Streptophyta; class Pinopsida; order Cupressales; family Taxaceae; genus Torreya; species Torreya grandis. Next base: position 230,476 of record JARHVA010003624.1, on the reverse strand, counting down.
CCCTAGGGTAATGCCATTTATTGAAGAAAGTTGGAATCATCAATGCTATGCATGTATTTGGCATACATTATATCCCCCCAATCATTATTTTTATGGATCAAGTTCCAACTAACTTTTGAGAGAAGGGCTTTGTTCATGTTCCTGATAGACCTAATATTGAGTCCACCATGAGATTTTGGAAGACACACTTTTTCCCATCTGACTAAAGACATTCTTTGTTTGTCTTCCACTCCCATCCATAAAATTTTTCTTTGGATCTATTCTAGTTTCTCAGCAATATATGCAAGAATTTTAAAAAGAGACAGGAAGTATGTAGGAATACCTTATAGCAAAGCTCGAAGAAGTTGCAGTTTACCAGCACTGCTGAGTAGTTTCCCTTTCCAACCAAGAAGTTTCCTCTGTGTTCTTTCCACAATTCCATTCCAAAAACTAGGAGATACCTCTTTGACTAAGAGTGGGAGACCCATGTAGGTAGTTGGTAGGGCAACTTCAGGACATTCTAATATATCAATGATTATATGTCTAAGTTCATTAGGAGTGTTGAAGAAATACACATTGCTTTTCTAGAAATTTATCCTTTGTCCTGACTCTCTAGCATAATTATTTAAGATATTCTTCCATCTTCTAGCTTCAATCACCGATGAGATGCCAAATAAGATGGTATCATCCACAAACTATTGTACCACCATAGGATGAAGGGAGGAGGCAGGTTTGATGCCCACTAGCTTTTTTGAGGCTATATCTACTTATATGTATCTTCCTAGTGCCTCTTCCATAATGATGAATAAGTATGGGGAGAGAGGGTCTCCATAACAAATTCCTCTTGAGGATGAAAAAAAACTTCTAGGAACACCATTAACTAGCACTAAGAATTTTGCAAAAGAGACTGCGTTCCATATCAAGTGAGACATATTATCATTAAACACAAATTTTTTGATCACTTAGAACAAAAAAGTTCATGAGACTTTATCATAAGCTTTAGAAATATCTAGCTTGAGAGCCATACCAGGGATTTTGCTCTTATCCATGGAGTGAATAGTCTCATGTGTGGTGATCATAGCATCAATAATCTACCTGCTTGGGATGAAACCTTTGTGAGTAGGAGAAATAATTTTGTCTAGCAAAGGTTGAATCCTCATAACCAAAATTTTAGTACATAACCTATAAATAGTGTTACATAGACTAATGAGCCTGAAATTAGTAAGGTGTGAAGGTTGTGATTTTTTAGGAACAAGTACTATGAAGGTATTATTAACTTGTTTCAAAATTTTACTTGATCTAAAAAAATCACGAACAATAGCCATGAGATGTGCTCTTACTATCTCCCAATATTCCTGAAAGAATATAGAAGGAAAGCCATTAGGACCCAGGGCTTTGAATGCATCCATGGAGAATAAAAAATCATGGACTTCTTCCTCAGATATAGGCTTTAACATCTCTAGATTAGCTTCTTCCGTTATCAAACAGGGGATTTTATCAATGAATTGATTCATAGGTCTATCAATTCTATCATTATTATTTTATTCTATGAGCAGATTCTGAAAGAAATAATGGATGTGTCTCATAATAAAAATTTGAAATAAATGTCTTAAATTTTTAATTATATGTGTTCACATCTTAGCATCTCCTTTATAAATATACTTTAAATAAAAAATTCTTTTCTTCTAAAACTCAAGTATGTAATTTTTATTCAAGATAGAAGTATTTAAGTATTAAAAGCACATAATAGTTTATGTTGGATAATTTTTTATATACTAGGTATGAACATGATCCATAAATCTCATTAAAAAATATAATAAAATTTTATCTATTGATATCACCTCTATTCATACCAGTATAATTAACACTTATGGATGTTTTTTTTGTATACTTAGTTTCATGATACTATATAAATTTCATCGACATATTATAAAATATTTTCAGTTACCATATAGGTTCAAATTATTATGCACTAATAACCATGGTAGTGTTTCAAATTACTCCATATATTTTTTCATTGCTTCTTTACATGTCAACTACTAAATTTCTAGATGAAACATTCATACAACTAATATATCTTGTGAACTAGTTCATATAGTTATTGTGTTCATGTTAACAACACTTTAGTTGATGTAATATCTCACTCCATTATTATTATTATTATTATTATTATTATTATGGATTAATCTATTGAAATTTATGGTTAACTAAATAAAATTTCACACAAAAATAATGTAACGTGATCAGGCATAAACTATGATTGAACACATAGCCAATATCCCCCTAGATTTCACATTATCCTCCACTTCTTTGTGAATTGACTATCCTCATAATAAATTGAATCTCTTCCTAGAGATTATTTACTATGAATTATCTCTTTTTCATTGGATAAGCTATATTCTTCTCATGAACTAATCATGTATCCTACCATATTGCATATGCATTCACTACATTAAGATGAATTATTTCCCACTTCCTCATAGGGTCCATAATTCATTATCTCTCTTCCATCTCCAAAAAGTTATATATCTTCCCTTTCCTTCAGGGTAAGTCAACCTCTCATCTAAATATCCCATGATTAACTCTTATATGACATAAATATTAGCCAACCATGATTAGTGTTTTAACAAAAAAGTTTTATTTATCAAATCCTAACACTCCAAGCATAAACTCTCATTCTCCAAAATATTTATAAATAGGGTCCCAAATACAAAACTAATTTTTTTAATGATTTTTATTAACTTTCATTATACATACATAAACTAGGTTATGAATAAAACATAGATAAAATAATTAACCTTACTACACTGACATATCTATTAATCTCAAAGACTTGAATTCTCACCGGTGCAAAAAGAGTCCACTAAATACTAGATTAATATAGATAACTAATGAAGATACAAAGTATGTAAAAATATATATAAATCAAACCATGAAACACATATAAACATACAACACATCTATTAAAATTAGCATTCCTTTATATTAAACATAATATTTACATATATTGTATACCATAAGTGTACATAACCCATATTTTAAATTTTTTATTATACATATGATATTACAAAGCATTTAAAAATAATATATAATTATTCCACGGTTTCATATTACTAAAAACACTAATATTTCTCTCTAGTTTGCCTTTACTTAAAAAATACTTGACTTTATCAGTTTTTTCAAATGATAGGTTAAGGTTCTTATTATAGGTTTCTTAAACCCCCTTGAACCTTGACAAGTAACGTTATATTGAATACCAATTTTTACCATTAACAAACATGTACAAAAATTCCATGAATAATTCTATTATTTTCTAACTATCTTTATATATTCCTAAAATATTCCCTTGGTTTCTATCTATCTATACATATTCCTTGAATAAGGTTATTTTTAGGATCAATATTGGCCCATCCACATGATTTTTTATTTAGTGTTTGATACCTATAGTATATATTTTCCTTATGTTTCATATTTTTATTTATTTATATACTAAAAATTTACATTAAAAACCATGTTCTCTTTATTATACAGACTATGCCTCATCACTCATGCCCATATATCATGCCTTGTGCACCATCCATTAGTGTAACTTGAATGATAGTTTAGTATGAAGGAACATGTCTCAAAGTATCTATATTATCCTTATCCTTATTTTAATTTTTGTTTAGTACCTAAAATTTAGGGTCAACATTATTATTATCTATATCTTACAATAAGACATAGATTAATTACCCATCACATTTCTATTCTATGGAATAAGTTATTTTCCCTTCATATTATTATGTGGGGTCATATTTCCCCCCCTCACTATCTCATCTTCAAATGAGGTTTCATATTCTTATTGATAATTACATGTCATTATTATATATAGTTATACACATGTTTTTTTTTCAATTTTTCAAGGATTTAAACTACTTCATACATATGTTAATTAACAATACATGGTATGTATAACTCTTTATTTTTATATAAGTGATTTTAATCATTTTCTTTTATAATACATTACCTTATAAGTGGGGAATAAATATTTAAATATTTTACATTCATTATTTTCAAAATTGAGATAAATTAAGTGAATGAATATGTCAAGAATGGATAAATGAAAAGTATATCCTCTAGTGATTAATAAGTGGATTTTATTTGTTGTAACTAAAGCTAGAACTTATGGTACTTCAAAAAGTATGATAAAGTGTGATTTTTTTTTTCAATTTTAGTTATAAGATACAAAAATGGTATATGTACCATTAGGTATACTCATTCATGTTATCATATTTTATTTTTAATTTTTAAATTTTATATAATCACAATAGAATATTAATAAATTTTAATTCTTCTATTTTATTCTAGGATAAATCCAAATTTACCTTGAGAATACATTGCATATGGGTGGAGTTTTGCCTTGGCATTCAATCACTTCATCCGTCTTTCCGTAGCTAAGTGTGTGTGTTTAAATTTATTATTTTTATTTGATGTATGAATGTATTAAAATAATATACACACATTAAAATATGGGAATAATGTAACTAATTTTGGTAAAATATCCTTTTCCATAAAAGTTTTTTGTGTTAAAGAATACTTGGTATACTTGTATATATTTGGCTATTTTTAGACAAATTTACAATCACTATAAATTTCCTTGTTCCATATAAATAGTAAAAAAAAAAAATTATTATCATACTCATCCAATTTATAATTAATCCCATCTATATTTATCTAATTTATTTTGCTTGGAATAAAATTGATGACCTATTGCTTTTATCCTGAATAGAATCAATGAATTGTTGATTCTATCTCTTGCCTTTTAATGGGTATTTCTACCTTGAAATAATTTATTGAATATTTGATTTAACTTAGCACACTATTCCATGGTAATATTTTTTATTTTTTATCCTATAGATCAATATATGAAAATTAATCACTAGTCATTTACCAAGTGATATTCAAGTGAGAGTTAAATAGAGAATTCTTACTAAGTTTAGTCCTCACATTTTTTAAATATATTTCTAAAATTATAAGAGAGTATACACATTGTGTATATAGAGAATAAAAATCAATTAAATTATTGTGACATCATCATGTTGTACCAAATGAGGGTTTAGGGAATGTTTTTATAATTGTAATAGATTTTTAGGTAGATAATTATCTAAATTTAGATCTTAATGTACTCGTTATATGTACTAGATAACTATACTATGCCAAATTATATGTAACCCATGTTTATAAAACACTATTTTAATACATTTCATAATAAAAAAAATATTATATTATATATTTTTATTTGTCAGATCATTATGAGGGTGATCTGAACATCTTCATGATGATGAATCAATAAGTTGAAAGATCTTGAAACTTAAGAAAAATTAGTCTCTATTAGTTAGGGGAAAAAGTATTTTTTTAATGATTAAAGTATATTTTTATTACATATTTTAATTCATCTCAAAAAAATATGAAATTTCAAAGCATATTTCACTCAATTTAAAATTTGTATACAAAAGTTATTGCCTCCAAAAGTTAGGGAATCTAATGCTAGAGTTGGTCCTGGGAGTCAATTATTGACTTATAGAGCTAGATTATTGAAATTATAAGGATGAGAGAGATTTAATATCAATATAGATAAGGAAATAAAAATTATTAAATATATTAATATGAATTTAAATTGGATTCACATCATTTTTGGCAAGTTTGAGACTTGGTTCTTAGTTTATTATTATTATTATTATTATTTATTGATGATTGATTTAGGTGTTAGAGTACAGAGAAGTGTCTTGTACATAAAAATCAACCATAATATATGATTTTGGATAGAGTTTTAGTGTTATTTATATAAATTAAGTCCATGGCTTATGGTACTTTGTATACTTGTTGCATTACATAGTGAAATGGGAGTGCAATTTGCCTCATCCACAAGAGTTTTTCACAAATTGGGTTTATTTATGATAATATTATGTTAATTTATGTTTTTTTCCTTCATATGATTCATGTTTATGTATATTAGGTTGAAAATTTCACTCTCAAAATTTTTTAATATATATTTCAACATGCTTAGTATCATAGAATAGACATATAACCAATTATTATTAAACTATGAGTGAAAAGGTCCATGTTGGTGAAACTTAGAGTGGAATATCCATCTAGTTTATAGATCACATTGGTAGAAGAGTTGATTAGTTTTCCATAATTTATGGTTTGTTTTGTGGTAATTATGTAGATATATGCCCATTAAAATATGAATAATCGATAGTGGAAAAGGTGATTTGGGATTTTTACAGCAAGATATATCCATAAGAAAGTGGAAGAGATAATTGAGATGTATGGATTTAAAAGATGAGGGATATTTGAAAATTGTGAAATAAGATTAAAAAAATAATAAGAGGATGTTGCAATAATGCCTTCATTCATGAATTAACTTAGAAATATTATGAAAGTTGCCATGGAAAATGTGGCAGTTTCAATCAATACTTTTGAAGCAAGTGAGGATATTAACACCTCCAACCATGAGAAAGACAAGTCTCAAGCCAAACAAGATCCACTACCATTAAAATCAAAGGAAAATATTTAAATTTAACCATATGAAGGTAAAGTAAATGTGTATAATCTTGATCATTTTTTAACTCAATTATAATTATATTTAGCATCCAATTAGTGAAGATAAATAAAAAAAACATTTACAAGATTAAATCTAATTAGTCATGATTTAACTTGGTTTGAGAGTTATCCTAATTATTTGGTTTTTAATAATCTACCATCAATTAGTAAGTGGGATGTATTTAAAACTTTTATTAAGATTAAATTTTATATTGTGTTATGATATAGTGATGCATAGTCACTTAAAAGGACCATTTTAATTTCCAATCCAAATGACATATATGAGCTTTGTTCTCAAGTCCATTATTTTGATATGGATGATAAAAAGTGTCCATATTTGACTTTACAATATTATAATCTTCCAAATCATAAAGGTAATTTCAATGCTACTTCTATGATTGTCAATAAGGATATTCAATATATTTTTTTCCCATTATGATGTTGATATTAATTTTGAGGATAAATGTTATAATTCACATCCATAATAGTATCTATTCAAAAATAATAAAAATGCCATGATGCCACTTCAAGAAGAAGCAATTGATTTCAACTCAGATGAGGATGATAAGTTATGTTTTACCTCAATGCATAAAAATGTATGCTTGGATGGTATTCATTCTCAAGGAAAAGGTGAGGATTTTAAAATTTTCCATATCAAAGCTCAAATTAAGATGGTAAAAGTTGATGCTCTTTTTTGTTACTGCTCTCAATCAAATTTGATTAAAAAAGAGTTGGTAGAATCACTTGGGTTGTAAATGTATACTCATACTAATCCTTATAATTGAGGATGGGTGAAACAAGGAGTAGAGACAAAGGTCTATAAATAATTCAAAATCAAGTTTTCAATAAATTAACACTTAATTGATAAAATTGTTTGAGCTTTTATAATCACAAACATTTATGGGATAGTTTTTTATAACCCTTATATGCATATTAGAGATGATATTATATGGAGGATGTATAATCAATACTATTTGGTTAAGTATGAGATAATATATTCCATAAAATACTATGAATTAAACTATAAGATCTCCTTGGTAAGTTCTACTCAAGAAGACCGAATGATTAATTCTAGCAGGAATTTCTCAATCCTAATTTTTAAAGATAAGAAATATCATAAGGATACCCATAGTATGTCTACTAAAAAACAAAATGAGATGTAGTTATTACCATAGTTATTTATTTAATATATTGGTTCTCCTTGACAAGGAAGTGAACCACATAAGGGGCATGAAAATTTAGACTGAATAGTTTACAAGGATGATAATTTTATTTAACATATTCACCTCCAATTATAAGAGAGGGTTAAGAAGTGTCGAAATAAATTTCTTAGCCACAAAAACTATTAATATTTTAGGTAATTAAAATATTGAAATTGGGGAGGCATGATCTAAAATTGGATCCTAATGTACTTGTCATATGTACTAGATAATAACATTATGCTTAATCATATGTAACCCATGTTCATAAAAAAGTAGTAATAAATTTCATAATGTAAAATAAATTAGAACAAATATTCTTTTTTTGAAAATTAGTATGAGGGTGATCTGAACATCTTCATGGTAATGAGTTGATAAGTTACAATTTATTGAAAAATAAGGAAAATTAATCTCTTTTGTTCAGGGGAAAATAAATTTTTTGTGTAAAAGGTTTATTTTGATTAAATATTTTCATCCCCCTCAAAAAATTAGATAAGTTAAAAAAAATGACACTTGATTTTAAGGTCATATACAAATGTTACAACCTCAAAAATTTAGGTGCTTTGGCATTGGAATTGGTCTTGGGAGCCTAATGTTGACCTTTAGAACTATATTTTTGAACTATAAAGCTTGACTATTGACCTTTGGAGTCATGTAAATTTGAATGTTTTTTAACATTTGGATTCACTTTGGCTATTTATTTCAGTTTTTTGGTAAATTATAAGGATGAGAGAGTATTAAAAAGGTCTTGGGAAGGTAGTAAACATCAATAAAAATATAGTGAGATGAACGAAAATTAGATTCAAATAATTTTTGATGATTTTGATTTTTGGTTTATATTTTATCACTATTTTTATTATTAAATTATTAATTCAAGTGTTGAGATTACATAAAATCATCTTGTAAGTACATATCACCCTTGTAATATGAGTTTAGATAGAGTGGAAGTGTAATTTATGTCCATGAAAACCATGGCTGAAAGTATCTTGTATGCTTATTTCATTACATAGTGGAAGGGAAGTAAAATTTGCCTCACCCACTAGATTTTTTCTACCCTAGGTTTATATAGGATAAACATGTGTGTTAATTTGTATTTTGACCATTCATATGATTCATGTTTATGTGTCATAGGTTTTACATTTCACTTTCAAAAATTGTTCATCTTTAGTTTGGAATGTTTAATAGAATATAAAAATCATATAAAAAATTATTATTAAGCTAGGAGTGAAAGGGTTTAAGTTGGTGAAACTTATATTGCAATATCCACCTCATTTATGGATCAGATAAGATGCATCCTTTCTCTCAATTACACTTCACTCACATGAAAATTTTGATTTCGAACATGTAGGATATGTAGTTATATCTATTAAATACATTTCCTCATTAATATAATATTTCAAACACTTTTTAAATTAATACTTTTGATGAATAGGTTAAGGACTCAAAGATTAAAAAATAGTTAATTATTTCAACCAATTATACACAATGATTGCACAACTTTACTCAGAATTACCCTATGTAACTACCCATAATTTTTTTTTAATTTAATAATTAAATAGAATAAACATTTGATGATAGCGTATAGGTTTAATGGCTTGACAATTCTATCCCATATATATTTAGTATATTGTTTATTTTATCCCAATGATAACCACATGACAGATTTCACATAAAGTAACATAGTTAGTCAAAGAGACCATATCTAGTTTATAATCCACCTTATTTATATTTTAATTTTTATTACATTATTAAATTATTATTTTTGTTTTTATTTCCTCTTTTTGTATATATATATATATATATATATATATATATATATATATATATATATATATATATATATATATGTATGTATGTATGTATATATATATATATGTGTGTGTGTGTATATGTGTGTGTGCGTGCGTGTGTGTGTGTGTGTGTGTGTGTGTGTGTGTGTGTGTGTGTGTGTGTGTGTGTGTGTGTGTGTGTGTGTGTCTATATATATATATATATATATATATATGTATGTATATATATGTATGTATAATTGTAAGTTTGGATTTTTATATCATAGATCTATATTATGGCCTAGTTTTGATTCATTGTGTGTATTTAAATTATCATTGCATGAAAAATAGTTAAAACATATACATAGATAAATATAATAACTATCATAATATTTATATCTAAGAATTTCTCACAAGGTATAATTTTTATGTTTATAAGGGTATGTTTTATGATAATATATGTGATTCTAACTTAAACTATGATATTGAATAAAAATAATTGTATTATCTTCTTAAAACATTAAAAGATAGTGTCAACCTCTTCTATTTTATTTAAGGATATAATTTAAAATATATTTATGATCAAAATTTAGCTTGTATGTTCAAGTTATTAACCAAAATAAAGGAACTAAATGTATTATTATAGATAATGGTACAAGATTGAATATTTTTAATGAGATATTTGTTAATGTAATTATATCTGGGAGAAATTATGTTACACCCTTAGGATATGATTATAAAATGCTTTAAAAAAATCCCTTAGGAACAATTACATTGAACATAATTGTTGGATAAAAAATTAAGGCACATAATGTCAAATGATATGTAATAATGTGAGCTATAAAATTTTACTTGGTATGACATGCAATCATGATATGAATGCAATCCCATATATATTATCTATATGCTTAATTTTTTATTATTCTGAGGAATACATATATACTTGTCATGTAGATGATGTTCCTTTCTAGTTTTTCAAAATGGTAAAACTCACAAAAATAATCATTATGATATAAATTCACAAAAAATATCTATTGTGTCACCTAAAAAATATATCAACTATATAAAACTTGAACACATTTGAAGTGGATAAAATTATAAAAACAACTAATCATAATGGAAAAAATAATGATAGTATAAGAGAATGTTTTTCCAAAATTAGCTTTAGTCCTATTGATCTAGGGGAATATAAAGATAACATGCATATATTTAGTATTGGTTAACCATATTTCACCCCTCAATATTATGAATGACCTATTCCATTATTTTTTCTTAGTGATACACCATATTATAATGATAAAATCAAATAGCCTTTGACAAACACTTATTTCAATACTAATAATCTAAAAACTCCTATTTGTTTAGTTACAATTAATTTAAAAAAACATGTATTGGATTGAAATGTATAAAAGAAACAATATATAAAGATAAATGTTTATGAAAACATGAGTAAGATATAAAAGAACCAATTATTGTAATTACCCAACAATTCAAAACATGTGATGAAATTAAGTATAGGTTGTCTAGGCCTCATGGAATAAAATTAAGTATAGGTTACAAGTGATTTCCTCTCAAATTATAACTTATAAACTTATATTAAAATCATTCCATTTTGATAGTTTAGTTTCAATTCTTGATGAGAAAAAGTAATTTTTGGATAGCATTAAATGGATTAATAATCCTCCTCTTATTGAATTCACCAAAAAGACGTTATACATTAAGATATTTTTCTTCATAATAATATACATCAATCTTAATCATAATTGTCATGTTTATGACCCTCTTCATAGCTATAAGTTATAGTTTAATGTGATATGGGCTTCTTGTATTGAACCTAAAAATCCCTATTTTATATGGTTGGTCATGCATAATAATATTGATGTTGGTTTTTTATTTTATAATTTTGTTATTGTATTCATCTAAAATGTCATTTTAGTATAATGAGGTCACTTGAGACCAAATTATCCTTATCTTATACCTATACCTACATTAGGGGCTCTATTGATCACTTTATAGCTTTGAAGTGAGTCTAACCCTTTGTTAGATATACTAAAAGTAACACCAAGCCTTCACTTAGGTAGCCAAGTCCATTTTTTATACATTCTTAATACTTGGACATTAGCATGACCCTTTGGATAGTAGTGCACTACACTAATGGTTAAAGGGTAGTACTAATGTTTCATATCTCTTTTCACCCTTGATGGATATCTTTCCATTTATCAAATCACCTTAGGGTCAACCTAGAACCACTTCATGTCTCAAAAAGCACTAGAATGATTAAATAGACAAATTTCATTCATTTATCCCCTAGATGGAAATTAGATGTAAGTATTCAAAAACAAACTTAGAAATAAATTTTAAAATCAAGGTCATTTATACTTATTCTACTCGACTTCTATAGATACCAATCTACATCATCCCAAATCTCATATCACTCAAATTTTTAGTCTCAAGTCACACTCAAAGCACTCAAACTAACTCTCATAATAGTATTCACTTTCACTTTCACCAACACTTATATTGGGAGAACTACATTAGGTTTAGTCCCATTTTGAATTATTGGTATGTATGAGATGATTAACACATGATATATTGAGGTCACATCTAGCCTACCCTATTAACACCACTCTTTTTCTACTTATGCTCATAAAATACCCTAAAAAATATGGAAGATTAGGGTTTCACATTGAAATCAATTAAAATAATTAATAGAGAACAATCCAAAATTGAGTCACACATTCATAGGCTTCTCAAAACCAATGAAAGTTCCACCCAAGAATTCACTATCTCTACTACATAAGGACATTATCACAACATAGAAGTCACTAACATAATGCACTATTGACTAGGGGACCACACTACTATTCAGGTGGGTTATGATGCCTCTTTCCTATTGACAACACCTTACATTATCCTTGAATTAATTTTTGGCCCTCCACTTATCTGTATCAATCAATTTTCCATGTAAGTATCTCTTTTGTAATTTATATCTATTTATAGGATAAGAAAACAAATCAATTATTGTATAAATTAGTGGATGTTGATATTACTATATTTATTCGCTAATTTATTATTATATCATTTTAACAACCTAGGGTTTTGCATTTCATAACTCCATAAAAAGTTAAATAAGGAATTAGTAATCCCCTTTATCTTCTTTTCAATGACTTGGAAACCATTGAGCACTTTTATTTACTTATCTTTATGCTTCTAGTGTGTGGAAATATTGTTTAAAAATTTGGTCCTACCAATTTGTTTATGATATTTTCCTATTGAATGTTGCTTTTAGATATGTTTTTTATAAGAAAAAAGTTCATATTTTTTCCATAAGTTTTGATTGGTGTTTTCTATAGATATTATTTAGTTAATTGGAAGTAAAGGAATTTGGATATATTTCAATTTAAAGCTAGGGTGATTACTAACTTCATAGTTAAATTTATCTCTAGTCTTGTATATATTCATATTTATCTTCAATTGAAGGTGCCACAAACACAATTGGAATAATTTATGAGGATGGTCATGATGAAGGTTACCTCTAACTTATTATCAGATAATAGTGATTACCCTAAATGATGACATGCTCTAGATTAGAGGATATGTCACAATACTATGGTTGATCTTCAAATTTTAGAGTATGATTAGGACATTATGGATTCATAATTTGAGTAGGAAAATTGACATATTTTATCTTGAGTCAGTTCGTTAGACTCTAAAAAAATGGAGTTTTTGTTTATTTTACATCTAACAAAGAAGTTATTTCAACCCTACATGATTCTATTTCTTAGGAGTAACATACAAAAACTAGTGTGTGATTAGATAGTGATAGCATAAAGGTTCTAAATCTTGACTCAAGTTCTAGGGTTGGTGTTGTTGATAATCATCTCTACATTGTTGAGTTTTGGATTTCTTAGCCAAAATTTTGCCTACCATGAATGAGGATCATTTGAAACTTTGATTCACATGGTCCTAACTTTGTTGATATCCATTATGAAGGATTTGTATTAGTCATTAATTCTCTATATTGATGGGTAACATATCTTCTTTTACAACTTGTAAGGTCATTTAGGATGGTCTAGTTAGTAGTTAGGTTAATTCATTTTGTCTTGTCATCAAGTGATCATTCTTTGTGGTCTTCATTTTTTGTTTAAAATTGTTTAAGGTAAGTTTTAAAAAGTTAAGGTAAGTGGGAAATCAAGTCAATATGGAAGCATGCCCAAGGAGACAAGGTGGCAACCCTATAAGGAGAAACCATAGCCTAAATCTAGTCAAAATGGTCAAAAAAATAGAACTAATAATTGGATCATATTGTTTCTAAGTCTATTTGGAGAGTTTAAGGTAATTTTGATAAGATTAAGGTATTTTACTACTTTATTCTTATTATGCTCTTCAATACTAAAGATGACACTTATTAGTAAAGAAAATATATAAAGGTTTTGACCTTGGAGATAAGTTCTTTATAGTCTTATAGCACATATGTCATGAAATCATAAAATAAATGACCATAAACTTTCCTTAAATGTCTTTTATAACTGATTTTCAACATTGAAAGTCCTTTCGTAACTACCATTTATCATTCTTCAATGCACAAATGAGGAGTTTTTGAGAAAAATAAAGGGAAATAAGAGTATGAAATTTCTTGGAAGCCTTTTACATGTATATATAGGTCATATGGACGTGAATATTCATTGATTTCATCATCTCCAATAGCTCCAAGAGGTAGAACAATCAAAATCTTAAGAAAATTATGAATTTAGTGGTCTTTTGTGGAGGGTTTCTATGGTTGACAAGGTGAAAAATATTAAAAATGTCCCGATGGTATTCAAAATCAGAAATATATTTAAAAAGTGTAGGTATATATCCAAATAGTGCAAAAACCCACTCCATTCTCCATCATTCTCCTAGGTAGCTCAATACAAGAAACATGTTTTCATTTGGTAATTTGAGGGGAGAGAGAGTTGGAGTCTAAGATATTGGAAATATGAGGGGATCCTAATGAAATTTTAATTTGTTTTATATTTAATCTAATTAACTCTATGAACAATTGTTAATAATTTAAGGGGTAGAAAAGAAGCTTCAAACCCCACCAGGGCCAGTTTTAATCAAGTGTATAGTTATAAAATCATATGAATAGATGAAAATTATTATTTATGGTATATTTATAACTATTATAACCATTAAATATAATTTTATTTCATTTTTATTCTTGTAAATGTTTGGTTCAAGTGTATAACAACCTTATTTTGTTAGTTTAGATAACACAGTCAAGTTGCAAGAACTATGTGATGTTTTGAGTGCATCTTATGGATGAAATGAGATGATAAATAGTTTATAAAACCTAATTAATAATTATTATACTTATATATTCACTATTATATTCATGAAACTTCAAGGAAGACAAAGAACTATGCATATGCAGTCAAGTAGTTTGAACTAATTGCCATGGAAAAGTAACCTTGGTCAAATATGAAAGTTTTCTTAATATCAAATATCCTTGAGGGAGATTTAACATATACAAATAATCCTTGAATATAATCTCAAGGAGGTTTAAAATATAGACCATTATAGCCATGAGTCCTAATGATCTCTTTCAAGCCCATATCAAAGAGGTTTTGTAGACCTATAGGTCCATAGACCTATCTGTCCCTATTGACACATAATATATGATATTGAGAGTGTATATGACCTTATGGAAACATAATTAAGTTCAAATTTTCCATACCCATTCACTTCACCTTCTCAATGGATTGTGTGAGTTCAATGGGAAAGATTATGAAGATCTTGAGAAGATTGTCAAGGAAACTTAAGCCATTTAATTAGTTAAATAGATATTAATATTATATTATCTTACCATAATGGGTCATAATAATTCATTTCAGATTAATAAGGATAAAAACACAAGGTAAAGAGGGTTTTTAGGTCCAAAAGATAGTCTAAATGTTATTAATAGGAAGTGAATAAAACAAGCATGGTTGTAGTGGTGTTGGAAGGTTTGAGAGGAATTAAGGGTTATATAAAAATAGGATTAATGTCTAATATGTTTTTAAAAAATCTCATTAAGTTTTATTTATATTTTAGGGCTTTACATTTGGCGACTTACAATAAAGCAAATCTAGATAACCACCTAGAGCTTGTGTAGGCAATGTGACCAAATACCACATGTGGAAAGTGAAATAGAAGGTGGGTATTATATAGATGAGTTTTATGAATAATTATAAATTTTATAAATACATTCCAATCTATGTTTAAAATCTCAATGTGCCAATAAAACCAAAAGAAGTCTACCTCATACTTGTAGTTATAAATCTGTGATCACGCATATGTTTATTTATATAAGTTGAATAAAATATGTATTTTAAGATAAATTTGAGGCTTTTGGGTCATGAAAGGATATTTTATATGTGGTTAATATTATTTTACTCATTTTTAATAAAGTAAATATTCATTATGGAGGTTTTTTAGATTTAGCAAGGTTTAGGCCTTAACATAAGCTTATAGGCCTATCATAGGCTTAAATGAGAAAGATTAATATTGTAAGGATAAAAGAATTATATGGATGAAAAAAAGAGATAATATAATAGGTAATATAACTATAAAACCAACATAAACTCTAATCATACCTACTTCCATTACAAACCTAGTCTAAGGACCAATAAATAAGCACTTACATGCCTAATCACCACCTACATGTCTATGATTAGTTTGAAGAGAATATGCATATGTTTGGTATTGATAATTTGGAATAGATGGTTATTATATATATTTTTTATCATGTTAAAATATTACATAATTATTTTAACTCGTATAATAAGGATATAACCTCAATGAAGACAACTAGGGATAGAATGTCAAACTAGCTCTTAAACTTGCTTTGATGCTCAAATCAAGGTGTAAGAGGTTTGAGATGTAATATGACTTATAAAAGTGTTTTATGATTTATTTATGGTATATAAATAATATTATAACATTATAAAATAAAAAAATTAACATTTGAATGACGTTTTGGGCCAAAACACTCACTCAACCTTCTCAACAAGCCTAAACAACCATAAAAGCCAACTTTGCTCACATGTGAAGTATGAGGTGAAAGTTTATGGGAATATCATATTATTTTTGAAGTTTTATGAGGTTATATAAATTATATTATATTAATTATTTCATCCATCCATGTCCACAACTTTATAAACTATTGTTAAAAAGGTTTCACACTCTTAAACCCTGCTTAAACCCTTCTAAAGACCCAATGGAGGATATTAAATTATTAACACTAAAAATTAATTGAATTGAATTGAAAAATAATTTAAAACAATTATTAAATATAATAGGTTACTCACCATGTAATTTTACTATACTTTCACTTGTACATATGCATTTAATGCTATACTTTTGTAATGTTTTCAGCTCAAAACAAGGTTTTTAGACATATGAACTAATGGAAACCATTGTGTAAGTTGGTGTCAAAGGTGATATACCTTATTATAACCTAAAATATACTCTAATATTATTTAAATTTATCCTACATGTCTAATTTCCAAAGGTAATGAAGAAAGGCTTATGAAAGGGTGATATGGTCACCTAGGAGAGATAAAGCAAAAGGTTTGAGCCATTTTGAGGCCATAAGACATACCATAATATGGTTTTTGGATTTCATATATTACTATAAACCTTTGAAAAATTTCTCATGGAGGTATTATTTATATTCTAATGGCTAATACCAATCAAATCAGACCTAATTGACTAGCAAGCCTATATGGCTAATGAATAAGCATCTCTACCATGGATAGGTATGAAGAAAGGTGTAAATTAAAGAAAATAAAGAATAAAAATTTTACAAATAGGTAATAAATAAATTAAATATGATTTAAAATATCAAATGTAAATTATCATTCATTAACTCCAATCATGAAGCCAGTTTCAGTTGATGAGTTATCCAAGAAGTTGAAGAGTCTCTTCTATGCCATTCCTCTAGAACCTCATCATCAATCAACCAACACATGAAAAAGAGATAGATGAAACTGATATTATACTATCCTCTTTGAATATAATTGACTTTGATGAATTTACCCTTGTCATTATAGTTACTCATATGCCTCTCTTCTCTCTCTCTCTCCTTCATTTATCCTATATATGCTTCCTTGAATAGATTGTAATGAATCCTTTGGTTAAGTAAGACAAACCCTACTCAAATAAAAACTTGTAATATAACTTTGAATGTTAAATAAAAATAAATATTACATTCTCAAATTCTTGAAACTAGTGTACTTGTGTGATTATTGATGAATGTTAGTAGTAGTGTTTTTACTCTCTCTCTCTCATTTGTCCTCTCAACCTCTTTGCAAATGGATTATGTTCTTGAAGGTCACATGGTGAGTTTGATGCATATTTGGATAGTTGGGAAGTGGATTTCATTAACTAGTGTATTTTTTATACCTCTTGACTAACACTCTTATTCAATACATTATCCATGACCTCCATGTTGAAACCTTCATGATTGAAGGTCTTTGTTGAGTAGTGTGATTAGATTCAACCCTAATTCATGTTCGTAGTGAATTATTTTCAAGTGAAGGGTATTAATATGGTGCATCAACTCCCTATATTAGTTTATTTTTTAGTTTATATTACTCTTTTAACTTTCAATCAATAGGTCTAGTAGTAGTTCAGGGTGATAACATCAAGGGAACTAGCCCTATCTAGAGATTCACCTCACTGATTAGACCACCCATGGCCTAGAGGTGTCTCTATGCTATCAATTAAGTGAGGAGGCTTGAACAACCTCCTCAAGGGTGTAAATTTTGATATTAATAGGACTTATTTTTGTGCTCATGGTACTATTATGTATTCTAACATTATGAAGTTTATTGAGTTTAATGTTAGTGGGATTGCATCTAGGATAGAAAATGTTATTGATAAAGGTTTTAGAAATGAAATTAAGGATATTGTTCAATTTTTTAATCAATATAATTTGAAAATTATTATTGAGTAGACTGAGTCTTTATCCTTACAGTATCTGGGACTCAACATCTAGGTAACACGGATTTGGGTATGAGATGACTAAGTAGGTAGGACCTATGGATGATGGTGGAAAGATAAGTTACTAGGTTGGGTGTCTATGCTATCCTTATTGAGGACATGGTTTCTATTTTTGTGTGGTTGTTATTTTATTGGTGACACACTATGGTGGCTATTTTTTTATATTTTAATAATGTTTGTTTTATTTTGTTCCTCCTACTCTAGTTTTTTTTTAAGGCTATTGTGTTTATTCTTATGATTGTCCCATCTTCATATGTATAGACATTTGTAAAAATTATGTTAATTAAAAAAACTAAAAAAATTCCTATAGACATATATGAGGCTTGTTTTTTTGCTCATTACCTTGAGATGGATAAAATAAAGGATTTATATACATATTCAAACACACCAAAATAACAAGGTGGTTAAAAGAGAACAAGGAAGGTAAAATAGAAAGGTATGAAAAATGATACTATTTTTTTATTTGAAAAGGATACTAAAATGAATTATGGTAATTATGATGTTAATAGTCATTAAAAGGAGAATTTTTAGAAGTTACATTCATAATTGTATCCATTAAAAATAAATAGAAATAAAAATGATATGACTCAATTCCAAGGGAAAGAAGTTTGGTTCAAATTTGATGTGGATGAAAATTTGTGTTCTAACTCTCTATATAATGATGCATATTTGGGTAGAAATAGTTCTCAAAATAGAACTGAACTTACCAAAATTTTCCATGCAATATATCATATTAAGGAAAAAAAAGTTGATGATATTTTTTATTCATGATTTTTAAAAACATTTTTGGTAAATATTTAGTAGAAAAATTGGGAATATAAATTAATGATTATCCCAATATGTATAGTTTGGTTTATTTGAAACAAGGATTTTACATAAATGTAACTAAAAAATTAAAACTTAAGTTTTGACTAAATGCACATTTCATTGATGAGATTATGGTTGATGTTGTACCTCTTGATGTATAACTTAACTCTATTAACTTATTATAAAAATATGAACTATGACTTTTTTATTCATTAACTTAGTTTAACAATTATCCTACCAGTACTCATCACTATGTACTTAATATATATGATCATAAAAAACTTAACAAACTTACAATATTACCAATTATAGGCCTCTTAGAATAAACATTATTATCCTCCTTATTTAATTAGCATACCTTACCCTTTAAATATGTGAGTAAAATTATTCAAAAATGCCACTCTTCATACATATAATGAGGTATTCAATGTGTATGACACTACTTAAAATAGGTTTTATTCAATACATTCATGTTGACATAAAAAATGGAAGAATGGCGCATAGATCTAAGAGATACATATAAATGGCAGTGTAGGGATCTAGACAAGAAAGTAAAAAAGACAAATTTCATGGTGAGAAGAGTATGATATAAATTTAAATTTCATAATTATTCCCTTTTAATGCAGGTAAGGATTACATGATATAAACTTAAGGTAATTTATTCTATTTGGGACTAATAACTTAGGGAAAGGTTAGTATCATTTGATGATGTTTCATATCATAGTAAGTAAACCCTCACATTAGTATGGAAAATCTTAGTAGGCTTTCTAAGTTTATGCATGTCACACATTCATGTTTCCTCCTTACACTTTGTCTCTCCAATATTTCTTACTAACCTAGTCATTATCCCTTTAAAACATAAGAACATATTAAGGATGATATCTATGACTAATCTCTATTAAGAGATGAAATTTTATTAATAGATAAGGAATATATGCAGTATGATACTTATAGGCTGA
This sequence comes from Torreya grandis, assembly GCA_037957365.1. Classification (NCBI taxonomy): domain Eukaryota; kingdom Viridiplantae; phylum Streptophyta; class Pinopsida; order Cupressales; family Taxaceae; genus Torreya; species Torreya grandis. Next base: position 210,151 of record JARHVA010003624.1, on the reverse strand, counting down.
TACTTATTATTCAATATCTTTTGAAAAAGTATTAAACTTACGAGCTTACAATTTCATCCAAACATAAAAAATAACTAAGCAATGTCGAGATTTCAAGTTTTAGTACATTGAGGTTTCTATACATCCAAGGATTGAAAAAATACTTATTTCATGTAGAATGCATGGTAGGCTTAGATAGTTCACTAATATCAAAGTAACATATTCATGCATATTTTAAGAAAATCATGCCAAATGTGTTAACAATATAATTACTAATAATACACTATAATAAGGGTAATATAAACTTTTTATACTATAAAATAAAATAGGTCAGATTAATATAGTTATAAAAATTTATTTTTTCTAGGATAAATTAATATATTAGATTATAGAAAATAATTTATCCTTTTCCATTTGTTCCATAGATAATTAATTCCACCTCTAGTGTTAGTTTAAGGTAATCACTTGGTGCCTCATAAGGATATTATTTAATCCACTTATCTTAACGTTTGACTATCATTAGTATTATAATCTTGTGATCCTAAAATAAAGGGTATGGTGACAATGTTAATCCCATAACACATAATTCATTTAATTTAAATATATCTATAGTATTTATAAGTGGATATGGAATAATAGTATCAACTAATCCATTCACTTTATTTCTATTGACTAGTTTATATAGAATAAGAAAACTTATAGCATTTATAGTTGAATGTTTGAGTGTATGTTTCCTCTATTTTAAATGAATCTTATGGACAAGGATAAATATATTTACTCATATATTAAAAATATAAGAAATAATATTCATCTCATGGAAAAGAAAATAAAATTTAACCTTATGATAAAAAAACATCCTTTCCAAGATCCATATCCTTGACCATATATATCTTATCCTTGATATGTATCCTTGACCATATATAGCTTAGTATGAAGGGTTTATAATTAAAATAAAAATGTAAATATGATATCAGGTAATGGTCAATATGAGGTACAATTATACATAAACTATATATGTGAGATGACTTATAAGGTTAGATCCATTGGGCATGGTCTTTAAATTATTTATTTAATGTGAGTATCCTTGAAAAATATTTCATTGACCTTTATTTTGAATTTAAAATTGAAATTCAATACAAATTTCTACCCCATGTTTGATAGATCTACTGTTTAAAGTAGAATAGAAGAGTGAACAAGAGATAAAGGGTTATCTATTAATAACCATGTTAGTTTTTGTATATCAACTTATATCATAATTAATAATCCCTTCAATCCTTTATCAATTTCTCAAACCAAGTTCCAAGACTTGTTGGATGAAACTTTGTCTTAACACATAGTCAACTTAATACCCTAAGCATAGTTTGAGTCAGTTCTATTTCATTACAAGTTTAGGTGTATTATAATATCTACAAGGATGAAACTCATTAAACCATAAAATTGGTACTATACATGAATTTCCTCCACTAAATATTAGATAAATTACATCATCATAAAATAAATTGTTTATATTTTCATTACTATGCCCAAAACTAGGTAGCTTCCAAAAATAAAAATTCTTAGGTTTTTAAAGGCAATTATATAGATTCAAAAAGGATTATATCATTAGTATATGATTTAATAAGGAAATAATATCTACATGATTAATTTATAATATTTTCTATTATATACCAGGTAGGGTAGCATTCATACCTCAATTTATATAAGCTTTATGAGTATTTTAAGCAATTTACAAGAGTAAAATGCCCTTAACATGATTATTCAAGAACCCATTAAATCCCTAAGAATGTAAACTATTTTTAAAGGATCATAAATGTGATCATATTAGTATTCCTCTTTCAAAAACCAAAGTCATATCAATAATCCCCCTCTTTTGAACAATCGAATGACCATGAACATTTAAATATTATCATGTACAATAAATTCATTGAATATATACATCTACTATAGGAAAATTCCCATTAAAATTAATATACTTATAAGGAAATTTTTAGGTGGAATACTAAATTATGAGCATTAAATAGGTTTTTATAAAAAATAAATAAATTGTAAATGTAAAGACAATCAGATTGTCTTGTGAAAATGTAATCAAATTCAACTATCTCAAGTAATCATTTTGGTATTTACTGATTATTTGAGTTACAACATAAATATATAGGGTCCAAAAAGGCATAAAATAGTTTAATTGAGATATATTTTATCTTATAATTTATATTTAACTCTAATAATATACTCTATAATAAGGGTTTATCCTATTAGGATAGTACCTAAAGTATATAACATATGAAAAACATATTTATAGTTTTATAAACCTTAACCATTTTTATAAAGATATTCTTCAGCTATCTTTGACATAGTGTTTTAACTCAAATTTTTATAGTACTTAATCAATAAGTAAAAATTAGTCAATATGTACACATTCTAATATGTGATAGGGTATGTGGGCATATTCAAAACACTCATGCATAAATAATATAATTTTGTAAGAGAATAAGCTACAATTATTACATAACATAAAGGTTATCCTAATACAAGAAAATATAAGGAATTTTTAAATTTTTGAACACACAATATGTATCAGATGTTTATATAACTCAATAAACATTATGTGTGTGTGCATGCATAAGTACATAAATTAAAAAGTATAGAGCTTATTAATGGGTTTATCATATACAAGGAATCATAAACATTTTTCATAGAACTATCAATTGGTATCATATCATATTATAATCTTTAAATAAAATAGATTTTAGTAAAAACATAATACAAAAATGAATTAAATTGAGCCATGATTTTTTTCACAAATTTATTTAGAAAGAACATTAGTTTTACAAGCTATTATCCTAGAATTTTTATTTGTCATTAAATATAAAGTAAGCATAACACTGGCATGCCTTTACATTAGTAAAATAAGATAATAAAATAATAATATTGATTATTTGAAATTATTATAACAATGAAAATAAGTTTTAAAATATAATAAAAACACATTCATTCCATATTTACAAAATTATACCTCTCAGATATCAACATCTAAATACTAAAATCTAGGATTTGTTCTTGATAATGACAAGCTTGACACACATTCACCATGCATGACTTGAGTGTGTGAACCCATCATTATCTCATATTTGTATGCTATACAATTAGTCAAAATTTTATTTCTAATGTTATAAACCTATAATAACAATAATATATATTTCAAACTTACTAAATATCCTACATAAACATCTCCAAACTTTTAATTTAGTTTTCATGAACATACATGAGTTCCGCCAAATTCTATTAGTACTAATAGTCGATATAGATCTGATCCCAAAAATGGATATTTTTAAAAATAATATATCTCCTTATGGTTAACTCACTTTCCTATCATTATAGTGGTGATAAAATTTACCAAATTGGATCCAAATATAAATAAATCAAGGTCTCATTTAAAAAGGACATGGCACTTATTTAGAACACATATATACACTAATGCACCTTGAGAAAATATTCTCTATTATTAAAAAATTTAAATATTTCACTAGGATAATTCACAAGACAAGTCTAAATCACACTAAATCCAAATGTAATCAAGTAACATCAAGTATCAAATCCAAATCATCACTTGCATACATATATTTTAGGATCACAATTTCATAATTACACAAGTAGGAAAAATACGCATGGATTGATTTCCATACTTGGTGTATAAAATATGTAAGTAATATTCAATCATAAAATATGGCTGATTAGGGTGAAATCAAACCATTAAAGCTTACTATATTTTTTAGGTTTTTAGTTCTAATAATTATACCTAAGGTTTCAAGGCAAAGGAGATCAATTTCGATAATTGTATGCATTATCAGTGTTCATGATCATAAATAAATTATACATAGAGGTAGGAATAGGTGAATAAAATATAAATATTCCTCATTTATGAATAGGTTAATAATAAACAACAAAATTTAGCATCAACTAATGATACTAAACTAAATCAATATAAATGACCTTGCATAGATAGAAAATTAGTTCTAGAACCAAATGAACAATAAGCTTGTTTTATCATTATTTTTTCTTATAGAATATAGTCACAATAAAATATTCAACCAAAAATTATAATTACTAATATATTTTTTATACTTCATATATTTAAAATTCATGTGTGTGCTTGAATTTCATATCTTAATATCTAAATTACTATATAAGTTTATATCTTAATTAGATTAATAAATTAATATTGATACAAATTAGGGTAAAAATGTATTGGTGAACCTATACACATATAAAATATTGAAAAAAACTAGGTTTACCTTAGGGTTTCATTCCTTTAATAATTTATATTTTGTCCTAGGGTTTTAAAACATCATTTTTAATTTCCTTACACAAAATATATTTTATATTTTCATCCTAGTGTTCTAAGATATAATTTTTATTTTTGGAATGCATAAATAATACTAATATTATTAAAAATATACCACTATATTAGATGGTTACAATAATAAGTTAGTTAGTATAAATTCATAGCTCACAATCCATGCTATAAAAAATAATTTGACATAAATCCACATAAAATATGGTAAGGAGTGGTATCAATCAATCAAGTAAACTCAAAACGCCATCAATAAATTTTGAAAATAATTAGGCAAAGGTTGTAGCCTTAAAATTAAGAATAATAAACCTTCTTTGGTAGGTTGTACACTCTAAGAAAAAGGCTTAGATGAAAGAAAATTAGGTTTTGCCTAGCCATTTTGATTAGGGTCTACAAGATCTAAAGAAAATGTAATGGCCCAAACAATAAGAAGGTACTAAATAGACTGCTTCCCTGAATAAAAAAAATCCATTGAGATAGGTTAGTAACAAACTTCCCATAAGGTGTAAATCAGTTTTATTCCCCTTAATGAAGAGTGGAGAATCAATTGTGATTGCGTGAGAGGCTTCACCAACAATGGGGAATTAGGGGAGGAGATCCATGTGTTGTATGGTCTAAGGGAATATAATACAAATAACACTTCCCTAATGATGGATCAAATTCTACATGTGTTTGAATTAAGATCCACCTTATCTACTTGAGATCATATCTACCTTAAATCTAAAGAGATAACAATCATCTTGTCATTAATAGAAAAGAGACAAGATGTTACTTTATTTTTAAATAAAGTTAAATTATTATCTCTCCATAATTGAAATAATATGATAGCCTTGAATAAATTCCATAGAAAAATGTATATATATGTTAGCCAATGAGCATTATTCCCAGATAAGTTTATAATCAAAGAGAATAGTTTTGGGTGGAAGGGATAAAAGAGGTTATTAATCCAATGTAAATAATATTGTGATTTATAACAATTCAAAAAGAGGCATTTCAAGGATTTAGTCTATAAAAATCAAGACATTTGGGTTGAAACTTTCTAATAAGTATAAGGTTATCCCCAATGGGAAGTCCCTAATAAAAAATTATAAAATAAGGTGATAGAGCTTGGGATCAAGCTTATCATTTTAAATTTTTTCAAGACTAGAAATCCAAGTCATAAGCAATTAATTCATAATCTAGCTCCAATTCAACATGCATTAACTTGAAGATAACAAGATCATGACTTGATAGAGAAGACCTAGAGAGTAATTTTAAAAACATGGTATCATAATTTCATAACTAATCTTTCCACCAAGCCCATGGATATTGTAAACCCATCAAATGTATCATAAAATTAGGATCATCTCCTGGATGATAATATTGGAAGGTAATTATAAATTTATTAACCTATAATTATCCTTTAGTAGAGGTAAAGGATCTTAATGACAATAATAAATAATATATTTAACCTTATGAATACCTTTTATTTTAAATCCTCAAATATTTCATACCAAGTAATTTTTATAATATAATATCTAGGTTGGTCATATTAGGAGTGTTTTATTCAACACACCCCACCTTACCTTATTGATGCTAAGTGGGAACCCATTTATTGCTATAAATATTGTTCATTACAGGGCTATGCATGCATGTTCAAGCTATTTCTAATCATTGAAAATTTGTGGGCTTTAGCATTAAAACACCTTTGTTGCATATATTTTCCTCTTACAACCCATTTTAATTAAAAAATGACTTATTCTAACTAATCTATTAATGAAAATATTTTGAAGCTTATTTTGTATGATAGGGTTTTAGAATTATCAATATTCAGATTCACTTATTTAAAATTATCAACATTTCTAAACCTAACATTATAGTCTTCTAGAGAATCATTTGGAAACTTTTGTTGTTGACAACTTTATTAAAAATATTTTCTTTAAAATTTTCTTTCAAAAATTTACTTTCCAATTTGATTTCTTAGGTATTTTATGTTCAAGACTTTATCATTGGCAAATTATTCTCTAGATCATCTTATTGGGAATTTTTGTTCAAGATTTTGGTATTTATAATTTTTCATATTCAAGAATTCATCTTTGATAAATTTGTCTGATAAATATTCTCAAATGAAAATATTAGTCTTTGGGAAAAGTGTTTAGCATTTTGGCTTTTGGGAAAGGTTTCACAAACCTCCTTGAAGAAAAACTTGGCCTTTGGGGTATTTTATTTAGAATTCACAGCTCAAGATAATCAAATGGTTCAAATGGAATGCAAATGTTGATTCCCAATTAAACCACACATTAACATGTGTCAAAAAGGACAACATCATGGCATCATTCCAAATGAGTAAGTATTCTACATGGCATGTCCACTAACCCAAGGTGGTCAAGTTTGAATTAAATGAAAACAAGATTGGATATGTTAGTGATTAATGGTGAATGAATTTATATTGAATGTTAAAATTCTATAACATGGAGATAATAACTAACTTCATGTTCATTTACTATTAATGAGCTTGAGCAAGTATTTCCCTCTGAGAGTTTAATCCATAGATACCTTCAATCAAGATGTAATTTTCATATAAGAGTGACATACCACCAATACAAAGAGCTAAAATTATATCAACACTAAGAAATAATAATAGAGTCTTTATCTAGAATATAAAGGGGAGACCAAACACCTCCTAGATTTTTTATCAAAGATTTAATAGAGTATATGGACACAATATTTGATGCCTCTATGTTATATGGTATCTATCATAAATACTCATCTCTATGGGAGGTTATAAAATGTGTCAACACATTCACCTATGAGGAAGACATATCTCTATAAGAACAATAGGTAGAATCTGACCTAATTCACTTCAAGCATCAATCACTTCACTATGTTTTTACTAAACCTAAGGTCATGCCATGCATCAACCTATTACACGACTTATTCTTAAAAGGAAGGATTTTTGATAGTAGCTTATTCCACCATGTCAATCAAAAAATCATCATCACCTACATATCAAGGGAAGCATTTCAAAGGTATTTGATCTTGCCAATCCTAGACGCCATGTTTTAGTTACATAGTGTAGTCTCCTTGAAGAAAAGCAACAATACAAAGAAGATAGTGAGAAAATGGATTCTCCCTAAAGAATTTTTTTTGATTGAGGAAAAGAACCACATGCCCATAAATATATTTTGAATGGGAATTTACATTAGTATGTCAATTCTAAACCACATGTATGGTCACCTAAGCATCTACTTCTTTCACTTGGAATGGGTACTATTACTTGACCTATTGTTGACCTCATAAAGCACCTTCACATTAGGAGAGATCATTAGTGGTTATTTACATGATATAATATTACATAAATACAAGAGGAACCTAAGGGTAATTTCTACATGATGTCCTAACTTCATGATGCTATTATGGGTATAATTTACATACATAAATGGTCTCTCCGAGAAAACAATCTTGATTATATCAAAAATAGGATTTGTGATTTAAATTAATTTGTGTATATGTATGCATATACCATAAATATTTTAAGGATTAAAAAGGATTTATATCCCCAAGTTTGGAGGGAAATTCATGAGGAACTCATTCCAAATATATCTAAAATCATTTCTAATTCACTCATGTCCAAGGGTGACTATTGGTTACATACATACATACATACATACATACATACATACATACATACATACATACATACATACATACATACATACATACATACATACATAAATATATATATATATATATATATATAACACTATGATAATCATTACTAGACATAGGGTAGATCCTTTGTGCCTCCCAAAACACATTCCTAAAAAGCTGGATAAGTAATAAATTACTTATTAATTATGGAAGGAGATCAATGAGGATCTGAATAGAGGTAAGAATATCACATTTCATGGCTCTCATCTCATTATTTAAAGGATGTTTTACTCCTTCCACAGACATTAAGGGGAAGTTGGCAAGGCTCAAAGATCCTACGCCTTGGCCACCTTTCCCCATAGATATTGGGACCCTCATGATACAAAAACATATTCATAATATGTAAATTCAATCTATTCATGAACCTTATGATTTTTATTTCATATTTCTCAATACAAATTATGATGGCCAAGTCTTAGAAAGGGATAAGATAGTTGGAGTAAATGAAGATTTACTCAAGGTAATCCAAGAAGATCATTTTATCATAATTAAATGATCATAATATAGGATCTGAATACTAAGAGGATGGACTTATTTGGAAATTTAGAACAACATACCTCTTCAATAAACACATGATCAAAGTCAAGACCCATATAATCCACTCATCATAATGAGAGTTGTCAAGCAAGAGTAGGGTGAAGGGGAACTTTAGTTCTTTAAAAATGAATAGAATAGGAGACTTCTTAGGTTCAATAACCCATAGTTGAACTGAGGGAAATAAATAAATAACCTTAGGTAGGTATAGTTAAAGGTAAGGAGAGATCTCTTGGTAACGAATATGTATGTATTTGTATAAACTCCTCTAACTTAGAGGACCTCACACATGCCCTTATATCTTTGGCAACTACACCATTTAATATGTAAGTCCCTTTTATACCTAGCAAGTGGTTACTCCTCTAATTATAAAATCAATTATATGTTATAAGAGGAAGTCCAAGTCAGTAAGGCCTTAGGTTTAGTCTATATAAGGATGAAATGAGCAGACACAACCCTCGATTGAAGCTAGTTCAATGGATGATGAACAAGAAGAGGAACTGCAACAAGCCAAAGTCTTGAGTTTATATTAACTCAAAGGTAAGGCACCCCTTGGGAGTTATAAATAAGGTAAGGGTTTTATTCATACTACTTACTTAGGCCACTCTTCCATTACCACATTAACATTTACTACTTTTTCCCTATTTTGTCACTACCTTCATCTAGACCTATTTCCCTACTTGTTGATGCAACCATTACTTTAGTTACCACCTCTATTATTACTATGTCTAGAAAACCTATAACTCTTACCAATATCCTCTACTCATTTGAATTTACCAATGCCTTCCTCAATATAAATTTAGACCATGGCAATGGTAGCCACCAATAAAATTACAAGGAAGGGGCTTGCATATACTATCCACCCAATGCCACACTTGGATAATGTATATTGGTTAAAGATAATATGGCCTTCCATGTTAAATCTATGTCCTGAGACTAATCCTTCAAAGGATACCTAGATAGAGGCATAATCATTATACCCAACATAATTGACACTTCTAAACTAGGCCAAGGAACTAGGGGATTTAGCTTTTAAGGGGATATACCTAAATATTACTAAGATATGCACTATGATATCATTTTTTGATAAGTCTACTAGCTCTATGTAAAGGGTAAATAAAATAAAAATAAAAGACAACATTGGGAAAATTTTGATTCTGGAGGGAATAGAATAATTCTTTTCTTTTTCTAGGAGACAAGATAGAAGAATAGGTTAGTCCCCTTACATTGAGGACTTTAATTCCTTTATGGATAACTATACTATAGTCTTGTTAGAACTCCATGAGGGTATTGAGTAGATGAGAAAGGATCTAGAGTAAGAATTGGAAAATATCAAAGAATAATAATAGGTCATCTATGTTTCCTTTAAGATTGAATATGATGTTCAAAATGTGGCCTTAAGGCTATATGTAATATTGGACACTATTAGATCCTTGAGGACAAAATTGGCCCTTAATTTGACTAAAATGACCAAATTTTCCAAATCTTTAAAATAAGATGACAATAAATTGAATTTATTGGTTTAATACACCCCAGATAAGGCTTTCAACCATTTGGACTTAATTTCACCCTTAGACACATCAAATTCATTTAATTTAGTGGTCATATAGACCTAATAATAAATGGAGTGGATGAATTATATTTATGCCTTAGTCTCAAGAATAACTGAACATGAGAAGCAATCAAGACAAAATTTAAATGAACTAGAGTTGGTGAATGCATGGGATGGTAGTAGAAGGTTGGTGGTGAGGTCTATTTTTGATCAAATTCTTCATCAATCCTTAATAAAATTAAATAAGAGTCTACATGGGTTGTATTTTGAAGAGATTGAGGTTAAGTTGAGTTTTTTGAGGAAGAAAACCATAGAAGTGGAGATATTTTAGATAGGCTTCAGAGACATAAAAGTTGAACATGTAAGATTAACAAGGTGAACATACCATATATTATGGATATGATCATAATAAGAGAATAAAACTCTAAAGGTATAAAAATTACCAATAAATATAGGCTAAGAGGAACTACATATCCACTCCATCTACCAATTTAGCCAATGTCTTAATTTCAACACTACCTCCATCTACCAATTAAACTACACAAACTCTAGTTATGAGCAAACCATAGTTATTTTAATATCAATTTTGTATGCAATTTTTCATGTAATATTTATTAAAACTAACCATATATATTGATTATTCATTCATACATATTATATTTTTTTTCCAACATGCACATGTTGAATGATTGTATAAAAGCATATCTATTTTAATCTATGAGTTGTAATGTGTAGTTTTGAATTGAATTATAAATTTAGTTTTGTTTATTATAATATGTAATATAAAACTTTAATATACTTGGAGGATGAGGTGATCCCTTCCCAAAGTATTTAAATACATGTAAAACCCTCTTTTAAAGGGTTGGAGTTTTGATCAATATAGGAAGAAATCAAGTTATTGATTATCATGCAACTGTGTTGGTTCTTTCTCCTCCCTTTTTTATGTTACTAAGATTTTAGATTATTTGTCTATGTCAATTAAATAAATTTGAAGTGTGAAAAATCTATGGATACTCTTGATTGCTATCATTGATCTATATTAATCATAGACGTGAAAAAGTTATTAAAATTTAGTATGTGTAATTGATTTTAAGAAATTAGTTTAAAAATCATTGATATTCTAAGGTGTGCAAGAGTGTCTCCCTATAATATAGTCTTATAGGTGTGTGATATGGCTACTCTATATACCTTCCTAGTTAGAGATGCAATATCTCTACTAAGGGTGTGAAATAGAAACTCTAAATAGAGTAAACTTAATTTGAGACCACTAAATTTCCTATACCTACTTTTCCTAGAATACTTAACTATGTTTGATCATGAGTGTTAAACAAATACAAATTGTAAGAATTATTTTTGGAAATACTCATCCAATAAGTAAATAGTGTTGGAATGACCCTTTGAGAGCATAGGACCTTATTTCCTACCTTAACTTTCCCTCATTTTTTGAGTTTCTTTAGATATCTACCCATCATAGAGTAATTCTCCACATAGCCAGCTTACCTAATGTATACTTATTTTATATTTCACACATCCATCCATTTGCTTAGTTAAATAAACTACATGATCAACATGTCATTCCATCAACTAGTTGTTTTAACTAGATACCTAAAAATTGTGTCCTAGAGTGTAATTTAAATTACATAGAGATCCTAAAATTATATAGGCTACCTTGATAAATTTTAATGGTGTGTATAAAATCCACAAGGAGAATACCTAATATTATGGTCATTAAAAGATAATCCACTAAAAAAACATCACCCACCCACTTTAAATAGGGTTTGATATATTTAAATATTTTAATAAATAGAGGATCCATCAATATTAAAATAGGAAGTGGTAACAATCAACGTGTGAAGCACAACATTTTCAAACTAACTTTACCATAAGGTTACTACTTCATTAACTTATAATGTGTCTAGGGATATGTGTGGCCAACTTGTGCTTACATACCTTCATATTATCTTACTGCATTTCTTGATGTTTTTAGTATGGTTGAACTATGGAATAACCATGTATAAGTAGAGTATATATAAGAGGTAGTGGTTAGTATTTAATCATCATATTTTAAATTATGTTCTTATTGCATTATTATGTAGGTTTCCCTCTCGAAGTGGCCCCGTCATAATATTCAAGTATTCTACTCTTTTTCCAATTATTTTTATGGATCTACTTATTTTATTCTTAAATTTTTGATATATTATTCTATTGTTACTAATAATATAACTAATTTAATTATAAGTGGTATCATATCTTTGATTTAGGTAAGTTTTTGTTGCATGTTTTTTCAAATATCACATCCTGAACACTTGAATGTAAAAAAACATAACTTATAGTCTTGGAAGAGTTATTTTTTTCATCAACATAGTTTTGTTAATGGATTTAAAAAAAGATAAAGTCTAGAATTTTATTTTAACTTATGAAAATTAGTAGTCCTTGGATTCATCTTTAAAAGATAATCACAATAATATATTTTAATGGTACATTTTTTTAGGACAACAGGTTTCACCCTTGTGCACATTAGTAGTCATTGGATTTGTCTTAGTAAGGCAATCATAATAGTATATCTATTGATACAATTTTTTTGGGGGGTTACATCTATCTTAATATTTGTACATGGATATGACTAACATACATGGATTCAAGAAAGGGAAATAAATTCCTAAAACTCTTCACCAAGATGACATGGAGTCTTAAATTTTAGATCCATGTATTTTTGTAGTGTTTTTGCACATTCAATAAAAGTTACATCACATGGTACAAAAAGATGATCTATATGTGCTTTAATGGAAAAATGTGGGGATGAGAGGGGATATGAATGGATTAAGGGATAAATTTCAAAAAATAATTGTAAAATTTGCCAAACTTGTAGCTTAGCCTTTATAAAATAACTCTCCACTCTAATTTGGGTGTCCTAATCCAAATAATTCTAGCACCAATCTAGGCCTGAAGCCTATGGTACCAAAAGTGGACATGCACAAGTTTGAAAGCAAGGATCCACTCACATGGCCTACTCAAATTGAAATTTATTTGATCTAAATTAGAATCCATATTCAAAAAATGTGTTCATGGCCTCTTTGTATTTGAAACATGAGTAGTTCATCTAGTATTGTTGGTTGTGTGGTCAAAATAAAAATAAGGGTGTCTAGTTTCATAATCTATATTGTTTGAGGAGTTACATATCCAATATCAAAATAATGTATGTGAAAACTAATTTAGTTAGATAGTTAATAAATTCCAAACTAGGGCTATAAAGTATTACATTCATCAATTTTAGAATCTCTCCTTACGTGTGATAGACATCACTGAGTAAAATATGACTGGCCTATTTTTGGGTGGGCTCAAAGATAATATCCAATTGGAGGTTCATATGTTTCATCCTATTAATGTATCAGAATCTACACAAAGGGAATGCATGGTTGATGAAAAATAGATGATATGATAAATACATTCCATTAGTGTTTATGAATTCATTTTCTTAGCACCATCATTTATGTAGCCTACCATACTGACCCCTCATCAAATTAAAGAAAAGTGTGAAAAAGGTTTTTATTTTGGATGTGATAGAAAATGGTGCAAAGGGAATTGATATGATGAAAGAATTTATTTTACATTTAAGTCACCAATGAGGAGTAATAAGAATATGGGGCTTCAAGTGTAAGTTTGGAATAATTCAAAAATGAATCTAAAGTTTCTCAACCTACTATTTCATGACATGTACTTTTAGGCATTATTACTCCTCAAACTCTTAAGGTGGTGGGTTTAATAAATAAATATAAGGTGAATGTGTTGATTTAATTTTTTAGTACACATAACTTCATCAAAAGTAATTTGGGTACTCATTTGAATTATTTCATTACCTAGATCCATAATTTTAGGTCATGATTAAAGATGGTTGTATAGTCAATTATTCATGAAAATTCCATAGCATTAAGATCATTATAGGATACTAATTTTTTATATTCCCTATGTTTTATATTCCTATGGGAGGATCTAACATTATTTTTGGAGTGCATTAGATCACCACTTTGGGAACTATTGAGTTGAATTTATAAGAACTATTCATGAGGTTCCATTCAGAAGGTAAAACCTTAAACTATGTAGATTACAGGTTAAATATCCACAATTGGTTATATCTCATAAAATGATTAATAATATTATAAAATGTGTTAAGGGATTTGTGGCACACCTTTTTTCATATAAGTTCAACAAACCAAGGAGTATACACATCCTAGTTTACAAAGAGTGTTAGATGACCATTTTGTTGTTTTTGGTGACATTCCAAAAGGACTTCCTCTAAGTCATGTGCATGATCATGCCATGAGGCTCATTTTAATAATTACACCACCCAAAATTAGACCCTATAGGTATCCCTATTCCAAAATGAGTAAAATGAGAATATAGTACATGAGATGTTTGAGGAAGGAATCATCCAATATAGTCAAAGCAAATATTCCTCCCATGTGGTCATGGTACAAAAGAAGGATGAAACTTGGAATATGTACCTATAATACATATAAATCAATAAGTACACCATTAAATATAAGTTTATTATTTCATTAATTGATACTTTTCTATATGAATTTCATGGTGTTTTTTATTTTACCAAGTTAGATCTTCACTTAGGGTATCATTAGATTTGAATTTGTTATGAAGACATACCTAAATATATTTTATAACACATCAAGTCCATTATGAATTTATGTTCATGTATTATGGCCTCATAAATACACCATCTACATATTATAGTTTGATGAATAATGTTTTTTGGCCATTTTAAATAAATTTTGTATTGGTGGTTTTTGATGATATCCTCACCTACATAAAAATTTGGGAATATGATTCAAAACATGTGAAACAAATACTTTCATTTATAGAATAACATAAAATTTATGCCAAATATTTCAAATGTGATTTTAGTGTCCAATAGGTGGAGTAATTAGGTCATATTATATCACATGAAGGAGTGAAATTTGATCCTAAAAAAATCCAAGTGATGATGGAGTGGTGAGTTTTAAAGATCCCCAAGAACCTCCAAATATTTATGGGCCTAATTGGTTCCCATCATAGGTTTGTCAAAAAATTATTATATAATTATACCCCATTCACCTATTTTTGATTGGTCTAATTCAAATATCAAGGTATTTGAAAAGTTGAAAATGGCTATATGCAAAACTCTAGTTTTGGTTACTCTTAATTTTTTTTTAAATTTTTGTTGTGGAGTGTGATGCATCAATATATGGCATGTAGGATGTAATAATGCAATAAATAAAAACCAATGTCATTTTAAATTTACCAACTAAAGATGAAAAATAGGCTCATACTAATCTATGAAAAAGAGATTGTGGCTATTATTCATGTATTCAATTAATGTAGACCTTATAAGATGGGTCATCATTGTCAAATAAAGACTAATCATGATAGCCCCAAATATTTGCTAGAATAATAAATTTCATCTATACAAAAATAAAAATGGGTTATTAAAATTTTAGGCTATTATTTTTAAATATTATATAATAAATAAAAAGAGAATATGGTGGTAGATGCACTATCTTGGATGGATGACTCAGTTAAGGCATTATTTTATGCAATGACTACTTGATAGGTAGATTGGCTAGAAGAAGTAATATTATAATAGGAGAATGATAATGCTACCCATTATTTAATTAAAAATATTTATCAAGGTTCTAGGGGAGCTATAAATTTTACATGTAAATGGAACACATTATGGTATAAATATATATTATACCTTTGTAATCATTCTCTCCTCAAACATAAAATCCTTCATGAGCTTCATGCATCTCCACTGTGAGGTCACTCAGGATTTTTGAAAAAATATCATCGAATCAAGAAATATTTTTTGTGAAGGACTCAAGGGGGATGTCCATAAATTTGTGGTTGAATGTATGATATGTAAACATAATGAATTTGAAACCATTAATACCCCAAGTATTTTCTATCATTTATCTATCCCTAGCTAGTATTGGGAGGAGGTTTACATGGATTTCATTATTGGGTTACCATGGTCTAAGGGTAATTTTTTAATAATGTTAGTTGTAGATCGACTCACCAAGAATTATAATTTATATTACTTATCAAAACCATTTATTATCAGTATAATAACATCTACTTTTCTCAATATAGTTTAGAAACTACATGGTACTCCAAAGATCATTGTAAGTAAACAAGATCTAATATTTACTAGTAATGTTTGGACTAAATTATTTTCATGTTTTGGAACCAAATTGGATCATAGATCACCTTATCATCCTCAATTTAATGGACAACAAAGGTAGTCAAAAAATGCCTAAAAAGGTATTTTCATTGTTTTATTTTTGAAAAATAGGACAAATGGATTCATTATATGTCACTTGTCGAATGGGGGTATAACACTTATTTTCACACTTATTCTAAAATATCTCCATTTGTGGTATTCTATGGGTATCACCCCTCATACATTATTTCATCCTTGATGGTGTAGCCTAAGGTTTGATTAGTTGAAAAACACATTCACCATCAATAGGAGGTACTTGCTAGTTTGTGATAGAATTTAGCAATAACACAAAATCAAATGAAGTAGAAAGCAGATCAACATCAAAGTGAATGACATTTTTGCATAAGAAATTGGGTATTTATGAATTTTTAGCCATATAGATATATGTATCTAAAGAAATAAAATAAAGGATAAGAATTTATCCCATAAGTATTATTTCCCTTATTATATCTTGTAGAAATTTGGTAGTGTGGTGTATAAGATAGAATTACCCACATCCACTCTCTTACATATGAGATTCCATGCATATTGCCTAAATAAGGTAAAAGACACATATTTTCCACTTAGACTAAGTTAGATAAATTATATGAAGAAGGTTGAATTGTTATGGATCTTAAATATATCCTTCATACATGCACTAAGCAACTACAAACCTAAGCAATTTAGGAGTATTTAATCAAATGGAAGAACTTGCATTCTAAAGATGAAACATGGGAAGATGAAGTGTTTAGGTTTAAACACCCTAGTTTTATTCAACATTTAGGATAATGTTATTTTGAAGAGGAGGGCATGATACACCCTTAACCTATATTGCATCTATGAATATCTTTGGATGACTCATGGCTTACACACATTCATATGATATTAGTGTATTTCTCAATTTTCTTAGTATGGTAAACTTATGGAGTAACTATGGATAATTAGATTATATATAATAAGTAGTGGTTATATTTTATAATCATATTTCAAATTATATTCTTATTACATTGTTGTAGAGGTCTCCTCCATAAAGTGTCTCAATCATAATATTCAAGTATTATGCTCATTCACCAATTATTATTGTAGATCTTATTATGTTATTTATTCTATTATATATTATTATATTATTTTGAATCATCTAAGTAATCTCATTACAATGGTGAACCAAAGGCAATGAAATACCAAAAAATAATTTTGTAAGATTTATTTTCATCAATTTCTTAGACCACCCATTTAGCATATAGAGAAATAATTTGCATATAAATGTCAATAATTACCATACCACATTTTTCATGAGGAATAAAATAAATATGCTAATAAAATTTATGATACCCTCAATATTTATTAGCATTGGCCCATAATAAATCTTGGAGAACCTTTGAGAATTTATCATATAATAATAATAATAATAATAATAATAATAATAATAATAATAATAATAATAATAATAATAATAATAATAATAATAGTAATAATGGGTGGTTACCATAATCTTATAATAGACCTAAAATTTTCCTACTAAAGAGAGAGGTTTTGAAATATAATACTCCTCCTTTTTATCCACTTGATCAATGACATAATTATAAATCTCAAATGGAGAGATATCAAATTTAGATGGAATATCAATTAATTTGAATTTATATAATTTTTATCTAATTCTAATTACATTGCTTAATCCATTTTAATGTAGGCACTGTGTTTTGTCTATAGCATTGGGTTTAGCCAATTATAAGTTAAAACATGAGGTTTTTTAAACAATATTAA
Organism: Torreya grandis; assembly: GCA_037957365.1. Classification (NCBI taxonomy): domain Eukaryota; kingdom Viridiplantae; phylum Streptophyta; class Pinopsida; order Cupressales; family Taxaceae; genus Torreya; species Torreya grandis. The sequence goes on along the minus strand of JARHVA010003624.1, from coordinate 192,031 downwards.
GGAAATTTAGTTCCTTCATAAAATAATATGTTTGATCATAAAGAGCGAGAAAGAAATAATTTTAAAAGTAACCATTGATGAGCTAAGATAAGTGATGAAGAAGAATAATTCCCCTAATGATCCCTCACTCCACCCTATGAGCAAGAAGATATCCAAACATCTATTTATAAAAGACATATAGAGTTGGTTTCAAGGGGAAACCATGTATAATGGAACATAATAGGCCAAATTTATAATATTTTATCCCATTGATAATGATTTAGGTTGAATCTTTAAAAAATAAAATTTTAATAAATGATATAAAAAATTGGCCAAAAGTTAAGGCTTAAAACATAGAATAAATTACCAGTCAATCCTATCATAAGATTTCTCAATGTCATTTTTTAGGAATATGGTTCACTGATGATAAATCTACACCCATTCCACTCATTTACAAATAGAATTGAGATTATATAAAATGTATTTATTCTTAATGAAATTGATCTACTCTATTATAATGATTGTAACTAAGATGAAATGAAGATGGTTCATAATGGCTTTGGAAATCATTTTATAAGAAAAAATGAGGAGGGTGATGGGGAACCATCTAGTAATGATATATAGGTCAATGACCTTTAGAATGAAATTTAGATTACCTTTGTTAATAATATATCCTAAGGATTTATTTTCCATGGCTTATTTATAAAAAAATAAATAAGTCGGGTCCTATAAAATTCTAAGTAGCCTTGTAAAACTCAAAAGGGAAACCATCAATACCTAGAGCTTTGGCATTGAACTACATGAAATATATCCTCAATATTTATAAGGGAATCATATGGGCACCAAATATAAACATTTTTATAATGTATATACATACTTCATAGACTCTCTTTAGGTTTCAAACACTATTTTTCATTAGTCTTTAAAATTTAAGGATATTTCAAGAAAGTCGATAAGATGTTGTTGTGAAATCTTGATATATTTTATTTTTACCTAAATTTTTTTTCCTAGATGGAATTTAAAAATTATTTTGAGGTTTTGTCCCCAATTTTGAGCTAATTAGTTAATATTGGATTTGACCCCCTCTAGTTGCATGGTTATCTACAACTTTTATATTATGATATAAATAAGTTGTCATGGATTTAAAATTAATATCAAAGGGAATGTGTTCAATAAGATAATATATCATTTGGTATTCTTTTATCACAACACCATAAAATCACTTCTAGACTAGAATAATTTATTTTCCATAGTGATGGAGGAAGGCAGTGTGATGGAGTGTTATCAATGCCTTCATTTAATGAACTAATATTAGTTGATGTCATATCAAAAAAATGCTGGTGTTAAATGAAAACCAATAATAAGGTATACAAGATAATGACTAATAGTTCTCTCTTTGAGTGGAAGATGTGGATAATTTACTCTAAAGATATAATCCAATTACTTAAAATGAAAACATGATCTGTTAATTGTGAAATCAAACACACTTGATGAATTTAAATACTTGAATATAAACACACTTTAGTAATATTTAAAATTCATTAAAGTAAACACACATCTAATCTATTTTTAGAAATGTAAATTAAAAAAATGTAAGCATAATTGTAATCTAAGTTTATGAAATATAAATACTTTGAAAGAGAAATGCTTGAAATTCAAATAGATGAAATTTATTTTATTGAAAACACATACATTAACACATAATGTTTCAAGTGAGACATTTATCACAATAATTTGCATAAGAGAATAAATGAAAAACTTTAAAACATACAACAATATGAAATATACACCATCAACATATACATATCTTCGCAATGGCACCTGTTGTGTCTCCCGCACGTGCATGATTTCAAAATTCATCGGAGGTCATGGCTCCTGCGTCAGATGCCTGTGGAGGTTTTTTAGCATATCCCCATCCTCCTCCCTCTACTAGTGTTCTTCTGGGGTTGGTTGGTGTGGCTCCTGATGTGGGTGGGTCTTCTTTTGCATGGGGGGTAGGGTTCTAATAGCTCCTCACGTAATTTATTCTATGGCTGGGGGTTCTCTTTCTTCAGCCTCACATCTAGATTATGGATCTCCTGCTCCTAGTTTAGGTCTTGGTTTTGAGGGAAGGACTTTTGCTGATGTGGCTACATTTGAAGCTAGATTACATGAAGCTCTTCCTCATGCCTCATCTGGGACTTCTCACATTTCGCCTGTAAGTGCTTTAAAGCCTATTAGGGTAACTCTAGATCTTGAATCAGTTGAAGACATCTTCCATACAGTAGAAGAGCTTTCCTCTCTTGCTACTATTTTTTGCTTTCATGGCTTTTGGCCCTCTCTTATAGATCTACATGGTTGGATCTCCAAGAACTGGATGCCACTTATTGAAGATAATGTCCATATCTTCCTGTGTGCTAAAGGTTTTTTTATAGTTAATTTCCTTTGCCCCAATGATAGGAAGATTATTTTGTGTCACAATAATTTTTCTTGGTAGGGTAGATATCCACTAATGGCCAAACCGTGGCATAAGGATTTTGATCCTCTCTCAAAATCCTTTAATAAGTTCCCTATCTGGGTCTGACTCCCTAATCTTCCAATACATCTTTGGCACGATTCAGTTTTTGAAACTATTGGAAATGCTATTGGGGATTTCTTATATGTGGATGCAGACACTTTGAATATTTACCATTTGACCTATGCACATTTTATAGTAGATTTGGATGTTTCTAAGGGCCTTCCTAAGGTGATCTGCTTGGATTCCTCGAGGGGTAATTGGACACAAATGTTAGATTTTGAGGGTATCCCTTTTCATTGCAAGAAGTGCCACTTGACGGGTCATATTACTGCTCGATGTGCAACTGGGAAATCTAAATATAGGCGGCCACCTTCTTGGTTGTCTGAGGCCTCCTTTGAGCATTACATGGTTAAACAACCCTTGGAAGATTCAACTAGTTCTAAGACTGAGGATAGTGTTCACTCTGAGCTGGTGGCTATGGAGGATTCTTTGGTGAAACATTCCTTTGAAGCTCTTGTAGAGGCTATGGTTAGTGATCTTTTTGAGCCATTGGATGAGGTGGCATTGGTCTCTTCCCCTATTTTGAAGGATCCTCCTAGGAGCCAGACATCATCTGATTCTCAAAGGGAGTTTGTTGCGGTGTCTGTGTCCCCTGGGTTCCATGGGTCTTTGTCTTTTGAGGCATGGGTTGCTGAGGCAGAAAAGTTAGAGGATGGATGGACAGTAGTTAAGAGGAAGAAGTCTAAGCCTTTGGTCCCCCCTCTAGATAAGAACCTTTGATCGTGTAAGGAAAATCTCAATTAAAAATGAAAATCTAATGTTCCCTTATGATGATTGGTTATTTGTGTTGGTAAATTGGTTGCTTCAATGGTTTGCTAGTTACTGGTATGGGAGGTTTTTTAGGTTGCTGCTCCAGTCTGTTAACTTTCCAGGTTCCAGTGTTTTGACGGTAGTTTTATTTGGTCACATCTGTTGGTAGCAGGTCCCTATAAAACTTGGTTTAGTTGTTTTACTGGTTTTAAGTTCTTTTAAAACCTGGTTGTGCTTAATGATTTATCTTTTTTTTTTATGTAAAGGGTTTTAGGGCCCCTTCAAAACCTACTTTTACCTTAATCTAAAACAATATGAAATATACATATAAATACCACACATAAATTTTTCTTCTTTGATTGAGTGGGACCTTGATCTTCCTTAGAATAGGATTATAATAACACTTAACTTTGTATAAAATTCATGCAATCATCTCTTCATTAATTCTTGAAATGCTTACAATCTAAAAATGACTTCTTTATTACTAACTCCTTGCTCTATATCAACTCCTTACTATTACTAACTATCACAATGGACGATAATGTTGTATATATACTACAACTTCACTAACAACTTATTGTTTGAGAGTAAAAAATTAAAAAAATCAATTTAGAACTAGTTTTCTAATATTAAAAACTTAACAAATCAGTTTACAACTAATTTTTTATTCTTAACAACATAAAAAATTAGTTTTAAACTAATTATTATTTTAGACTAACAACCAAATAAATAATTAATTCATTTTTTTACATATTTGGAGAATATTAACAATGCCCATTATTGAAAGATAAAATAGATAAAATGGTAGATTAACAAATACACCATATTCTAGTTTGTTGAAGATACTATATGTGATTTGTCCTCTTTATAACAACTTCTAATTTTTTTGGAGAGAATCAATCAAAATCTAGGTCAATTTGATTTCCTCCAACAACTTGATGTGTGAGATATTCATAGTATTTAAATTACTATAAATATATTTCCTTATTTCAAAAATGGCCATTTTTAAAAATACTTTAAATATATTTCTTAGAAATATTTTTTAAAAATAGGTATGGATCATCTCTAGAACTCTTTAATTTCATGTTTTCATAGTTGTAGGATTTGTATTTGTTACTGTTTATTTTTTAAGGTGTTATTTATATAATTTATATGAATAGAAAAGACCATTAAACATGTCCCAAAACATTATTTAATGCTTGCTTTAGTATTCTATACCTCAAAATCCATTCTAGGAATATTTAGGTATAATTCTAATCAAATCCAAAGCTACATTAATGAACTCTAGAGCTAGACTGATGGACTTTGAAGCTGGACTGGTAAACTCTATAACTAGGACTAATAGACTTCAGATCTAGACTATATAACTCTAGTTCCAGCTAAAATTATTATAAATTTTACATATAAACTTGGCTCGAGATGATTCCTTTTTTAAACTTTCCTATTCTTTTGATATGAATCCAAATATGCAATTAGATTTAGGTTTAGGGATGTCACTGCTGATGTTTTTTTTTTATATATAAGTTGTACATTCTATCCTTACACATTCATGGACAAAACATCAAACAAACCAACATAGAAACACAATACCTATTATTGGTTGATTAAAAGGTGTTTGTGTGACTTATATGATCATGCACCAATATTACATTCATCTCAAAATCAACTAAATAAATTTGGATATTATTTATATGATACTCTTGAGATTCTAAATATCTCTGGAGCTACATGAAGATTATTCTTGATTTGGTATTTGATATCTTCATTGATGGCTTGTTTTAGCCCGTGTGTACACCATTTAACATATTTTATATAAGAACTTATTATAAATAATAATAATAATAATAATAATGTAGACTGCAATGACATCTAATTAATAAATTAGATATATATCCTATATTTTATTCTAAAGTAAGAATAAGCTATTAAAACTACATCTAAGTCCATTTTAAAACATGATTATGTAAAATGAAAATAGTGTCATTTGCTAATATAATGATTAATTATATGGCCTTATCATTATCATACACATAAAATAATGAATGTCCTCATACATGCTATTGTTTTCCAAGTAGATTTAGCTTTCACAATCATGTATTGTAGTAATGTTCCATGTATAAATTAGTCCACTCATTATGGAAAGAATAAAGTTTTATATCTTTCATAATATTCATATGATTTTTATTTTTTGTTATTATATCATTAGGAAGTCGAGCATATTTTCCATTCTTGTGATCTGATCTTTATATGTTATGTGATCAGGACTTGTTTTATTGAAATAAATTTTTTATTGGAATATTGGCTCTCATTTTTCAAAGAATTCACTTGTTCATCCCAACTCTTATTTTAAAGCCATAGAATATGAACTAGATTATATTAATGAACATTCCTTTAAATTAATACATTTCTTAAGTGCTTTAAAATAAAAATTTGAGATCAAAATACATGAATTTAAAAATATCCATAATTTATTGGTTTTTAAATCTTTCCTTCTCTTCTCCCCCACCCTTAAAACTTATGCATGTCCTCATGCATCAGGAGACACTTTATTTTCTTATTATTTTTTTCTTTATTTTTTTGAAAAATTTTCTATTCCCTGCACAAAATGTTTGTCAAGTGAACCTATTTGTAATTGAAAAAATTATAAATATATTTCTAAATAAAATAAAATAATAAATACCTTAGTCATACTCCTAGTTGACTTTTACTCACTTCATGTTGATGTGTCCAATGTTCTTGGATGATAAAAGAGAGAAATAATAAAATTTAATTAGGTAAAAATTTATTACTTGTTTGGAAAAAAGATCCATTTTTTTATTTTTAGATTTTCCCTCTATTTTTTACATTTTCTCTTAATCAGTCATTTATTTGTTTTCTAATCAAGGCTCGTTTAAACAGTACATGGCCAACCAACAAGCTAGTTTTCTAACCATGACTATAAATAATGCCTAAGGTCTATCATTATTGAAATTTATTTTATTTTAACATTTAAATAAATGATAACATGATGAAAAATTAATAAGTGACTATTTCAGTTCCTCTACAACACAAAAAATAACTAGAAAGTTGATTATTTTCATAAACATATTTTTATGAGCTAACTTTACTAAAATTATCCCATGTGTAAATAATGAGAAAAAAGTATCCCATTATTATTAAAATATATTTTCATGATTTTTTTAATTATACATAAGATTCAAAACAACCTTTTTAGAGCTATTAAACTAGTCTATGCAACTCCTGAGCAAGATTGGTGGACTATGAAACTAGACTGGTGGACTTTGAAGCTAGATTAATGGGATTAAAATCTAGTTTGAGATGGTATATAATGGATTGAGTTAATATTATGAATTATATTGGCTTGTAAAAAATATAGTACTTGTTTATAGTGCATATTTATGATATGTATCTCATTGTTATTGATACTTCAAATCCAATAATTATGATTTTGATAATCAAATCAAAATATTGGGAAGACTATGTTACAACCAAGATGTTTTATCAAAATAAAACAATGAAAAAGTATGATCAACAATGCTTGTATACTTCACTCAAACATCACATGTTAGTTTAAAAATATTATATCAAAAGATTAAAAAATGTCCAAAAACATGGGCTATTTGAAAACCTTCCATCTAATATCCTAGTTTTCATAATTTCACATGTTTAAAAAGGTTATTTTATTCAATCATGCATTAAAAAAAAACTAATAAACAATTAAAAAACCTTTTTAATTAATGGATATGACTCAAGGATTAGTTTATTTATAGTAATGGGGTATTTATTATGATATTAATAACTACCTTAGACTAGTTCTATTATTATAATTAATTATGGAAATCCTTGATTATATATGGATTTTAGTAAGTAGAAAAGTTATCATTTCATTATTATATAATAGTTATTTTATATATTCTCATATCCAACATAATATTAATGGTGGGGTGTGTTGTCCATTTTGACCCACATGCCAAGCTTCTACTTGAATGGATGAGTTAAAAAAAGTTTTGAATGGAATGAGTGGTACAAAGATCACATGTAGATTTCAAATATTTTGAAACACTTTAAGTAAACATAAAGTGTAGTTTGTAAAAAATTTAGGATCAATAGGTTCTCATGGTGATCATGACCTTCATGCACATAGAATAGGTTTCATAGGCCTCAGAGACTCATCAGAGTGTTAAAAGATCAATCAATAGTTCAAACAAGTCTAGAAGAACTATACCATCATGGCACACCATGAAAAAATGAATGGGTCATCTTTATAATGCATTTAAGAAGTTTTTTCAGGAAGCCTTCTTAATCCAAACGATTACAGGATATGAAGCTATTCATGCCTAGACCATGCTCTACAAATTTAGTGTCTTGATGAGCTTGTTATCTCAAGATATAAGCCTTTAAAGTTGAACTTGTAAAGTAAAAAAGGCATGTGGACATCAAGTTTAAGATTCATGAAATAGCCATTTAAATTCAAATGTTCCCAAGTTGAATATAGAGTTGACAATTATCTAAATATTAAGAGCTAAGATTAGATTTCATGATGATTAGGAAACCTAATAATATCAATGGGTCCCAAAGATCCAACAGATTATATTTTATCATGCATCAAAGATCAATGGTGAGCATTAAGTTAAAAGGTCAACATGAATACATTGATGACAAGTGTCAATATCTTAGGTACCTAAAAAAAATCCAACTATATGTGGTGACTAAAAATGTTAGAGGATCTAAGTAGATCGATAATACACATGCAATCATATAAAGCAAATCAATGATGAGAAGTGATTCAAAAGGTCAATGGATCCTAAGAACAAATGAGAAGGTGACAAGGGTCTCAATTATGTTAAACTAGAAAAAGAATAATAGTATAAGTTTATTCGTATAGAGAAATATCTATAGTATGCATGAGGTCAAGAGGTAAAAGGGATGATGGTAGGATCTTGAGGATGAATGCATAGATAAAAATTTGTAAAATATGGGGAGCCTAGATAAAGATCGATGGTTGACATTAAAATTTGAAAGCTAGAGGACTTCAATGTAGAGAAAATTTGACTAAGATTGAACCAAAGGATACCATGGAGGTAAACACATTAGAAAAATAATATCACCACCCTAAGTAGGTGAAATACATAAATATAGGATCAAACATGTTTTGGATAACCAAGAGTAGACCCTGTAAAGCTGTCTAATATCATTAAAGCCCTATAAAGATTTTTGAGAGCTTATATATTTAGGTTTTATATCTCATTCAAAGATAAAAGAACCTAGCCTATGGATATTAATTTTTAATCATATCTATATGAAAAATAATGGGGTGATTACTTTTCATCCATAATATATCTATATTCAAGATCTAGAAGCAATGGTAGAATGGTGATTGTCCAAGGAATGTTAGAAAGAACATCATGAGCAAGCTCAAGTAACTGTCTGATAACATGAGGAACATCAAGCATGATTGAGGAAGATAGTGAAGGGAATTAATTTTAAGGACATTGAGAGGGATTCATGCTATGGTTTATATTTCTTCCTATAATTGGTTTTGATCTTCACATTCTCCATCATGCTAGTGAAAGACATAGTGACATTAATATAAAGGGAGGCTCAAGAAGGATTGTGGTGGTAGTTGTTCTAAATGGAATTGGTCTCATTAATTAACCCTTTAATTCCAATTTTTTTAATCTCTCTCACCTTCTTTATTCTTATAAATGTTAGCTTTGAGCTCTTGATTGGTAGCCCTTGACTGGGTATAACAAACCTTTGCTAAAATCACTTTGTAAACTATTTGAAGCAATATAAGACAATTTCAAATTCTAGTTTAATGCTAAGTGTGTTTTATTATATTTTTATTTATAGAATTTATTTTGTCTATTCATCATCTATAGGTCCTTCAATTACCTTAATTTAAGACTATTAGCTCCTTGTAGGTTATATGAAGTGTTAGCTAGTGAGGTTTCTATTGAAGTGTCATAATTCCATATTGTATTACATGGGCCTATCTATTCCTATCCTTAAATTTTCATGTCTCTTTTCAAAATTCATACAAAAAACTCATGTTTGGAACCCTATCATAGAATTTGATCAATCCTTGTCTCTATTGGATTCATTAGTAGTCATGAGAGTGTCCAACTTAAGAGTGGATCATTGAAAATTTGGTGTATAACCACACTAATAGAAGGTTTTAATTCATGTATTTTCTCCCCTTTTCATCTCAATAGATTAAGTTTCAATAAGAGAGATTAAAACTATCATATTTGAGGAGCTAGTCTCATTAATAATCATAGAGATTTGACCCAAAATTAGCTAACCCACCACCTAAGGTCATTCTCATGTTGGATTAGGTTTCAGAGTAGGACTTAAACACTTGTATTTTTAACTAAGTTATAGCCTTAATCTCTAATATGGTGGGGACCTCATGAATGGGCTTGGAATTGCAACAATAGATGAGTGATTGGTGTAAATAATTTTAAAAATATTGATATGGTGGAGTTATATTGTTACAAGTATGAAATCCATATTCATAGGAAACATATTTATATTTATATGAAAACCAAAAATACATATCTAAAATTTCATGATTTGGTGGCCATGGTTGTCTTAACATTTTTGTGCTACCTTTTACATCCATTATTTCTTTATGTATTTTTAACTGTGTTTTTATAAGAAACCTAGAAATCATACTTAGCATCCACATAAAAACATTTATTCAAGTCATTTTCTACTATTTTGTCTTGAAATATTCCTTCTAAGGATTTTGAAATTATACTTTTTGTTCATCAATCAACTAATTATTTATATTTAACATTTTATTTGTTGGAATACAATTTGTTTTATTTATATATGGATTGAATTAAGTTACATAAATTAACTCATGAGATATTTAAATGGGAAATGTTGATGTTTCAACATGTGGAAGTTATTTATGTCTTTGAATAACTCTTATTTTGAAGTCATACCTACTAATGGATAATGAAAATATGAAGTACAATATTTTTAATTGTTTTTTGCCCAACTAAAAAAAGTGTGATGTAATATTGTTTTATTATAATTTTCATCATGAGTGTCCTTATATTTGTTTTTTTAACCTTATTCATAAGGTTTAATAGTTTTAATATCAGGTTTGGGCATCTCTAGAGCCAGACTAGTGAACTCTAAAGCCAGACTAATGGATTCTAGAGCTAGACTAGTGGACTTTAGAGCCAGCATTAAATCTTCAATCAAACCTATCAAATCCTCTTCTAGTTATTTAATTTATTAATTTTATTTTTATTTATCATTTGGGTGGATTTAAAATTTATTTTTCATTCTAAAGTTATATGTTGTTGAGTGGATAACTAGTCAATATTTTTCTTGAACATAACTAAACACTACAATAATGTATAACAATGACTCCCATAATTATTTTTTTAGATCTATAGATAGGGTATTATTGTAAATTAATTGGTGTTTTTATTTATTTTTAATTAATTGAGGTTTAGTTACTTGTTTAGTTTGTGAAATTTGGATAGTAGGAATAGGCATCAACACTGATTTAGATGGAAAATTTATTTATTATTTGAATTTTTGTTAAAGTACCCATTATTGATTTGTCCATAGTTGATAATTTGTATATGACACCCATGAATTTTATGATGTCAAATATTATGGATACCAAGTTGGTAACCCCTATGTTTTTGGAGGTGTTTGTCTAGCCCATAACATCATCTATGTATCAGAATAATCTCTAGTTACAAAGTGATTTAGATTTAGATTATAAGGAAAATTGTTTCCATTTTTTTTAAGTAATTGAGTTCTTTAGTTGTTTGGATAATCTATTTCAATTTATTCTTAAGGACAATAAGGAGAATATAGTTTTCTATGTCATGGTCATTTTCATGACAAATACTACACATATCTATCCTATCTAGAGGTAAATCTTGGAGTCCATGTTTCAATCTACATTTTGGTCAATATATAACTAGAGGTTCAATAGTGGATATTTAATTTACTTTTAAGCCACATAGTGTGGTATTTAATTGAACAAAAATATGTATTTTAATAGTTGAGAGATCCTCCATGATTTGTCCTACATTATTTCTTCCTCTCTATGTTTTTAGTTCTCTATTACTAACCTATGTTCTTGAATAGTTCTTATATAGTTCAATATTTTCATTAAGACCTATTTTATTCACATATAAGTTTCCCATTGGGTTAAATTAATATTGAAAATTGTCATTTAATCATTTTAATAAAACTATCTTACTGATGTCTTTATCCAAATCATGTCCACATCTTATATAGATAAAGAGGAATCCATCTAGATAGTCATCCATATTTTCATCTTCTTTTTGTTTTATACACAATAATTCTTGCTTTATATCTCTTACCCTAAAATATTCCTAATATTTGTCCAAGAATAATTTTAGAATTTATTACCATGGATGAATGGAATTTGGTTACAAACCCATAAATTACCTCATAGTTTAATTCTTAAGTGTTAAAGGAAATAATTTCAATATTTGATTATCTATTTTATAGGCAAAGGCTTGACATAATAATTTGAATTAAAAAAAGAAGTTGTTAGGATCCTCTATTTCCATCCCTATTAAATTAAGCAACATGGATGGGAATATGTTCTTCATTTAGGCATTATCATCTTGGTCTTGGATAATAAAATAGGTAAAATTTCTTATGGTTGGTTGAGATTTATCTACCCTAAACCGATCTTGTGAATATAATATATTTCTTAGATTGTATCCCATGTTTAAATTGTGTTTTAGTGGTTGTTTTTAGGCATAAATATTTCCTTTGCATATGTTAATTTATTCATAATGTTCTTCAATTTATGGGATGTTTTCTTAATCAATTTTCATCTTACGATTTATACCTTACTAACACCTAAAAAATCCATAGAAAATGACACCAAAAATTATGAGCTGTGGTAAATCCATTAATTTAATAAACTAAGTTTATTTGATGTAATATAAAAGTAGGACAAATGTCTAATGGTAATTAAAAATAAGGTATAAGGTATAATGATTAAAATTTATCTCTTTAAGGGGATGTTGTGGATCATTTATTATAAAGATATAATATAATTACTTGAAGTAAAATCATATATATATATATATATATATATATATATATATAAAATTATTTAAAGCAAACACACTTGATAAATTTAAATGCTTAAAGAGAAACACACTTTGATGAAATTTGAAATACAGTAAAATAAACATACATTTAATTTATATTTAGAAATGTAAATTGCTGAAAAGTAAGCACACTTTTAAACTAAGTTGCTGAAATAGAAATATTTTGAAAGAGAAATGATTTAAATTTAAATTTTAAAAATTGATATTATTGAAAACACACACATTAACACATAGTCATGTAGGTGAAACATATATCACAATACTTTTCATAAGAGAATAAATTACAAACTTTAACACATACAATAATATAAAATAAACATATAAATAACACACATAAATCCTACTTCCTTGGTTGAGTGGGAACTTGATCTCCCTTAAATAAGATTATAACAACAATTATCTTTGTATAAAATCCTTTTAATCATCTCTTTATTAATAAGGTAAATACTTATAATCTAAAAAATGACCTTTTATAACTAACTCCTTGTTATATGATAACTCCTTAATATTACCAACTCTCAAAATGAATGAGGTTGTATATATAGTATATTTTAATTAAAAACCTCTTGTTTGATAGTAACAAATTAGTTTAGAATATATTTTCTAATCTTAATAACTTAACCAATTAGTTTACAACTAATTTATATATTTTTCACAACATAACAAATTAGTTTTGAAATTGATTCTTATTTTACTCTAACAACTTAACAAACAACAAATTTAATTTTCACATATTTAGATAATATTACAAATCTCCATTATTCAAGGACAAAATAGCTGAAATATTAGATTAACAAATCCACCATATTCTAATTTATTGAAGATAATATAGGTGCTTTATCTTTTTTTCAATACATTCTAATTTTGTTGGAGAGAATCAATCACAATCTCAACCAATTTAGTTCCCCCCCCCCAAAAAAAAAAACTTGATGTGTGAGATATTCATACTATTTGAATTACTATAAATATATTTAATTATTTAAAAAATTCCCATTTTAAAAAATACTATAAATAGATTTCATAGAATTACTCTAAAAAAAGGATATGAATCATCTCTAGAACTCTTTAATTTCATGTTTTCATAGGTGTAGGCTCTATATTTCATGATGTATATTTTTTTAAGGTGTTATTTATAAAATTTATATGAATAGAAAGACCACAAAACATGGCCCAAAATATTCTTTAATGTTTGCTTTGGTCTTTAAAACCTCAAAATCTATTCTGGGCATAGTCAAGTCTAATTCTATGCAACTCTAGAGCTAGACTGATGGAATCCAAATATAGATTGATAGTCTTTGGAGCTAGACTAATGGAATCTAGAGATAATATTGATGAAATTTGGATCTATAATGTACAACTTTGTCTCTATCTGAAATGCTTATAACTTTTTCATACAAACTCAGATCAAGATGATTCATTTTTTGAACTTGTCTTTTCTTTTGAGAGGAATATAAATATGCAATTAGATTTAGGTTTAGGAATGTTATTAATGTTTTTTTAATCTATTTTATATAATACGTCTATTTTTTTTCTTACACCTTCATGTCCAAAACATTAAACAAACCAACACAAAAACATAATACCTACTTTTAGTTGATATAAAGGTGTTTGTATGTCTTAGATGATCATCCACAAATAGAATGTTCATCTCAAAATCAACTAAATAAATTTGTAGATTATTTATATGAGACTCAAGAGATTTTTCAGATCTTAAAAGCTATATTAAGATTATTCTTAATATGTTATTTGAGAACTTTAATTTTTTTTAATCTTCATTGATGACTCATTTCAACTTGCATGTATAACATTTGACATCTTTCCTCACTAAAATTGTTAGGAATATAAAAAATGTACACTAAAATGACAACTAAAGAATAAATTATATATATAACTTATATTTTATTCTAAATCAAACATAAGTTAATAAAAATACATCTAAGTCCCCTCTAAAACATGATTTATGTAAAAATAAAATGGTATTATTTGTTGATATAATGAGCCATTTTATGGCCTCATCATGGTGTTTCAAGTGATCACCTCATAGCACCATTCTATTTAGCTTTAAGCATAAAGAATTATGGAACAAGGTTACAAAATTTAGAAATGAGACATATGGTTCCCTCATCATAGAGAAGGAATGTATCAAAATAAAATATTATGTGGCACATTGAAATGAAAACCATTCCAGTCTAATCTATAAGTGTTGGGGCTATGGTCTAAGAGGATAATTTAAAGATAGAAAGTAACATATTTACCATTGAATAAATTAAAATAGAAAACACATTTCTTATAAAACATGAAATGGTCCAATATATTTTGGACACTATCAATGTTGGCAAAATAGTTGGACCAAGTAAAATAAGGTGAATTTTTAAATATGTGTCACCAAAGGAGTAGGTCAATAAAATCCCAATAATTTTTAAAATAAAACCAATCCTCAAATTATCCCACAACTATAACATCAAAGGATCATAATTTATTTATTGAGCCTTTTAATCAAATTAAAATCACCACAAATTAGTTAGGTGGAAATTAGATCATCAGAGACCAATCATCACAATGTAATTCTATTAGGGTCATCATTTAGGGATTAAATGTTGATAATTCATAGGGAATTACCTTTGATGTCTATAAAAACATAAATAAATTTATGGAATATATATTCACCTGATGTAATAACTAAGAGGGAAATTTTCATAAAAATAAAATTATTGACACTGCCACATATACCTTAATGCAAAGTGGAAAAGTGATACACATCATGTGAAATACATTTTAGAGAAGTTAATAAAATAAAATATGAAATATTGCATTCCTTAAATATATAAAATAATAATATCTAACTACTAACAAGTGACATTCATAAATTATTTTATAGAGGACTCTATGAGACATTGAACATTCCATGATATTAAATTCATTGGGGGACGTCTTGAATGATTATTTCTCCCTGACCATCCTTTATGAATTCTCTATATTGAAGTGATAAAAATCATTTTCCCAACTAAAACTACTAGTTTGGTATTAACTATTAAAGTATAATGGAGTCATATTTATCCCTATTATCCTATTTAAGAGAGTCATCACCACCATGTGGTGGACATCATGACCACAAAGGGACAAGAACACTTGTATAGGGCATCCAAATATGTGCAAAACATAATAATGGTTGAAATTTTTTAAGAAACTTAGCTCTAAGAGGTCATCAGAGATCTATGACATTGGAAAGGGTTAATATGGGAAATATGATCCCTTTATTCCTTGGAAGAGGTTTTAAAAACAAGGGGATGGGTTTTTACTTAGAGACCTTATTTCCAATAGTATTTTTTAATCCACTATTTTTAAAATATCAATATTATCTACCACCTTTTCATTTCTAAATGGCTCTTGTTTGGAAGATATATTTAATTGATACATAATGACATAAACATGAATCCTATGGTCAAGTGAATAATAGTGAAAGAAAGTGTTTGGTAGATTATATTATGTTATTTTCCATTTATATCAAATCAATCATAATCAAATGTCGATGGACTCTTTCAATTCTTTAGTCAAATTAACCTAAACATAAACATTCTTATTAGGGAATGAAAATTTTGGTTTATTCATGGGAAGTCACCTTCCCTATGGGTTTAATAAATTAATTGATAAAATCCCATAGAAAAAATGTTAGGCAAGGAAGTTTTATCCAAATTGCCATCTTAAATGAGGTTTGGTTTGGGGCTTTGAAATTATGGGTCTAATGGGACAAAATCATGAGAGTATTACTTAATAACTAGAAGATCAACCTATAAGAAAGGGTTTATATTTGAGAGGTTTCCTAAAAGGAAAAAATTAAAATTTGATTGGTGATATTATGAATACTAGTAATTTGGAAACCTAAGGTTTCCTATTAGACTAATTTAGGCATTAAGGGATTCCTTAAAGGGGATATAACTAACATAATCAACTATCAATAAATTATTTTCATTCCAAATTTAATTATTATCAGTGATATTTGGTTTATACACATCATGTTGTAAAGGATTCTCATAATATATAACTCATTGTATACCTTTGGGATGAACTTTATGCCTATCTTTAGTACCATCCTTCCCATTATCTACAATAATAATTACAACAAAATGGTTAATGATCATTTAAAATAAAATATATATAATTTAATAGTGGAAATAAATATAAAATAAATGTGTCTTAACCTATAAATCCCTATATAAGTAGTATGGTGGTAGTCAAAAATGAGGAAACAAAGCAAGACAACATCAAAATGAAACCCTAACAAAACAAGTTTTCTCAAGATTTTTCCAATGCCATTATATATCATGTTTTTATTTTATATTTATTTACACAAATAATCTATTCACCTCTAACCATATATCTTCATTTGGTTTTCATCCTTATAGGGTCTAAGATTTCAAGCCTCAAGGTTTTATTTTAAGACTTGATTTTTAATTATTTCATAATAATACATATTAATCATTACCAAATTGAATGAAAATTATTAGTTAAAGTAGATAATGAATTTATTCTTATCATATTGATTGACATGGATAGTGTATATAAATTATGTAAGAAAATGGGTCAAAATATATAATTTAAGAGCACTAAAAATGTTAAACATATGAATGAACAATACAATCCTTCCTCCAATCCTATTATTACAACATATAATTTACTATGCCTATTGTTATCACTAGACACCAAAGAGCATGATTGACTCTTTTTTCAAATCTTCCAAAAGACATCAAGGTTGAACTATCTACCATCCTACTCCCATTATTTTCCCATAAGTTATTTTGATTCTTTTGGTCTATTTTGTCAACACTAATGAGGTAGGGTGCCATATCATGCATGGCAAAATGAAGAAAATAAACATGTTCATCCTCAACACCCTTCACCTACCACAAGGAGAGATAACAAACCTAAAATATATGATATTATCAATGAAATAAGATAAACCCATACTAATATTTCTATCTTAGAATTACTAAAAAATCAAAATTTTACAATAACATCTTAAATAAGGAATTGTAAGAAACAACTATAATTAGTGATATACAAACTACATAGTTTACCTCCATTATGCATACATTTAAGGATAATATAAAATTCATCACTTTTGACAAATAATACCTATCTACCCAATACACAATAGATAAAAAATTTCCATTATTCATTCAAGTTAAAATAAAACACAAATTTGTCAAACATGTGTTGGTAGATAACATTTCTATCTTGAAAATTTGTAGCACCACCTTTTTAAAATTATTTGGTATCCACATGGATAATAGTAAAAAATACAATAAAAGCATAAAATTATTTTATAACACTCCATGTCAAATAAATATTTTTAACTTTATCATTGGATGTGTGACTAAGTCCCAAGATGGTACCTACTAATTTCCATGTTATGCCTTATCAACGACACTACAACATACATTTCAGAGAACCATGGATGCATTATATCTAAGTAGTGTCATGAATATTATATAGATACATCAAATATATGTATGAAGGCTATTATTTTTCAAATTATTAGATGATAATCCTTTTATATATTTTAAAATAACTCAATCCCTTAATGAAGACAAATCAAATATAATATTATTATTTCTCATCATAACCAATTCTAATAGCTTAGATGCATACATACAAGGTGGTAAATTAAGTATAGAAAAGGATAAGGAATTAGTCATAATATACCAAGTAACTATATAACATGAACTATAAGTTAATACGAAATAACCATACCTTATTTTAGGTCTACATTTACTAGTGAATTTGAAATATCAAGAAAACATAATTACATATTATTATGACAATTATGATGAATTTAACAACATATAATATATGATATATGATCAAATACATAATTTAAACCTCAATCATTTAGATTAATTTTTATCTCATACTCTATCCACACCTATTATATTTAGAGAACATTTAAATGACTCATATAAAGAAAGTGACAAATCAAAAAATATTATCTAGATAGAAACTTAAACAGACAAAGGAAAATAAAAAATTGTTATATCCTGATACACCTTAAATTTAAAATAATATTTTCAATATTATCTCACACAAAGAACAATAAATAGTAAAATCAAACATGACTTGTACAAAGAAGAAATCATACATTTCAGTAAGAAACATGGAAATGGAAAATGCCAAGGCCCCAACACCATTAAAAGTAACAATTATTCAAGATAAAAAATGTAAAATACTAAAAATATCTCATGATAATAATATCAACACATTTCAATATACTTTACATTGAGTAGTGTGACGTCTTACACATTAATAAGGAAAATCATATGATGGATATAAAATAATAATGGAACATGAAAGTGATCACTATGAGCATTAAAAAATAAAATAATGAAGGAATTATCAAAGTATTACAACATCAAAAATAACCATTTGCATCAAGCTCTATAAATAAACCATCTACAATTATAACAACTAAAATAATGCTCAAAATGAGTCATTGACCATTACAATATACATTGAATTTATCTATTATTAAACCATTCAGATTTATAGAAACATATATAATACCGTATTCAATGTTTGGTGGTTATGATATTTGGGACATGACATCAAGGAATTAAAACATATCACACAATAGAAAGGACCTCTTGGATGTATCATTTTACTAATAGATTATTGACTAAAAGTGATTGACACATGCATATGGATCATTCCTTCTAATTAAAGGGTACCCTTCACATTAGGACATCAATGGTTACAACAAATTATAGCTGAAATAAATCAAAAAAATTATTCTTTCACTTTGTCACATAAAGGAAAAATAATCATAATTCAACATGATGACAATGCTTACCATACAAAAACATAATCTTTAGAGATGATAAAAGGTAAAAAAAATTACAAAACTAGAACCAAAATAAGAAGCAATGTGATTAAATATTCTCAAGGATAATCCAAGATATGTCAAATTAAATCAACATGAATATTCCCTATTTACACACTTATGAGAACATGATTTTAAATATTCAAGAAATAAAAATAAAATAAAATAATCAATAAAAAAATAAATTTCAAAAAATACAAAACTATGACCTAAGCATGAAATGATTACAAGATTAAACTATTTACATAGCTCATATATCACATGTTTGGTAAATGGAATATTATTTTTAAATGCACATGAATTTCATGGTATATGAGTGTTATTTAGGAAATATAGGTTACACAAGAACATAAATATGTTGGAATTTCCTCTAACAAGTGGCAATGTAAATATTGGGGGCATATTATTCCATATGTTTCACTATTATAGGATATATCTTTCTATGAACTTTCCACCATGTTGAGATACTTGTATGGATTACGCATACCTTTCTAGTTAGTCATATGTTAAATAGTGATACATAAATATTATATTATATTATGATGTGATAGATACATATGGATGGTGTAAAATAGTTCACTTGTTCTATGTTACATTGATGTTATTAATTTTTCACATTAATAGATATTTTTTGCTTGTCTATTGTGTGTGGTCATTTTTATTTATTTTTGACATGTTTATGTTATTTGAATGTGGTACTTGGACTTATTTGATGAAAAATACTTAATGTCCCTTATTTGTGACATTTTTATGTTCCATTGAATGTCACCATTGTCCTTATTTCTTTTTACATATTTATGTATATTGTGTACAGACCTTGGACTTATGTATGAAACTAACACTTGTGATTTTTTATTATTATCGCCATTAATGATGTTGTGATCTATATAATGTACATTTTTAATACATAGTATTATAATTCTATCATTATTCTATTTACTTCATTGATATATCTATCTAGACATGATACTTATATGTCATGCATTACATATGTTACATTAAATCTTTAATCATTATACAAATTACTATGATGACATATTCTTCACATGTTTGCATGATATTAAATGATTTTATATGTATTCATGAAATGATACATTTAACTCTTATTTTAACATAAGAGACTTACAAGATACATATATCATCTAAAAAGTGGAAATTATAGTGGGATTTTCATAGATATATAAGCTTCTAAGAACATAAAAACTATATCATAGTACAAGTTTAAGAGATTCATAATGGTTTAGATATCAAATGTTTCAATTAAATGAAAAATGTTGGCACATCAATACAAATTTTAGAGGCATATTTATTTAAAATTCACTCACTTTACCTAAAATTTAGAACATATTAATACACACTTGGATGAATATGCATGGGTTTGTGCACATAGTTTACAATAATAAAAATTAAAATTTTCTACATACACATACATTTGAGATACAAGCTCTCAAATTTGGCATATACGTGCATAAAATTATATATTGGTTGATAAAAAATTAAGGGGAATTATATTAGTTCATGCACATATACACATTTATATTCATGAGGGTTTTTACTCATGCATACACATATACACATTTTCATACTTATAAGGCATGATAATGGTTCATGCATACACATACAAAAAAATAGTTTATAGTTAAATAGAAAATAGTTGGAAATACATTTTAAAAATTATTATATTTGTGTTATTTATTATGGAATTAACATGTTTCATTCTCTTTTAATCGCGAATTTTATTCTTCATTTAGAAAAACTTTACAATAAAACATAATTTCATGATGGGTGTTTGAACATTAAGTGTTCCCTTTTGATCATTCATTTTGTTTTTACATGGAGTGAACATGAAGTGAAAATATATAATCAAACATGGTTAACTACACAAGTAACTCAAAATGGTAAAATAGGTTAACTACACAATATATTGGAAAGAACAAATAGTTCAAACACAAGTCTAGCATAACCAAATAATCATGGCATGTAATGCAAAAATGAATGGGTCATATTTATTGTTCATTTAATAAGTTTTCTCAGGAATCCTTATCATGCCAAAATATTACAAGACAAAGATATTCATTGCTAGACCATGCTCTATAAATTTAGTGTATTGATGATCTTGTTAGCTCAAGATATAAGCCTTTGAAGTTGAACTTGTAAAGTAAAAAAGGCACGTAGACATCAAGTTTAAGCTTCATGAAATAGCCATTTAAATTCAAATGTTCCCAGGTTAAATACAAAGCTAACAAGTGTCCAAATATTAAGATCTTAGATCATATTTAATGATGATTAGGTAACTTGATAATGTCAATGGTTCCCAAATATCCAATAGAGCATATTTTATCATGCATCAAAGATCAATGGTGAGCATCAAGTTAAAAGGATAGCATGAATGCATTGATGAAAAGTGTCAATATCATGGGTACCTAAACAAATATCTAATGGTATGTGGTGAGTAAAAAGGTTAGTGGGTCCAAGTAGATCGACAATAAACATGCAATGATACAAAGTAGATCAATGATGAGAAGTGAGTCAAAAGGTCAATGGATCCTAAGAAAAAATGAGAAGGTGACAAGCATCTCAACTATGTTAAACTAGCAGAAGTTTAATAGTACATGTTTATTCATATAGAGAAAGATATATAATATGCTGGAGGTTAAGAAGTCAAAGGGATGATGGTAAGATCTTGAGGATGAATACATAGATGAAATTTGGTAAAATATGGGGAGCCCAGATTAAGATCGATGGTTGACATTAAAGCTCAAAAGGTAGAGGACTTTAATGTAGAGAAAATTTAACTAAGGTGCAACCAAAGGATACCATGGAGGTAGAAAAATTATACAAAGAATATCACCACCTTGAGTAGGTACAATACATAAATATAGGATCAAACATGTTTTAGATAACCAAGAGTAGACCCTGCAAAGTCGTCTAATGTCATTAAAGCCCTATAAAGATTTTTGAGAGATTATATAGTTAGGTTTAACATCATGTCTAAATATAAGAGACCATAGACTATGGATATTCATTTTTAATTATATATATATTAAAAATAATGGGGTGATTTATTTTCATCCTTAATATATCTATATTCAAGATCTAGAAGTAATGGTAGAATGGTGACTGTGCAAGGAATGTCAGAAGAACATCATGAACAAGCTCAAGTAATTACTTGATAACATAAGTAAAATCAAGAATGATTGAGGAAGATAGTGAAGGGAATTAATTCTAAGGATCTTGAGAGGGATTCATGCTATGGTGTGGATTGCTTCCTACAATTGGTTTTGATCTTCAGATTCTCCATCATGCTAGTGAAAGAAATAGTGACATTAATGTAAAGGGAGGCTCAAGAAGGATTATTGTGGTAGTTGTTATAAATGGAATTAGGATCATTAATTACACCTTTAATTCCATTTTTTTAATTTCTCACGTTATTTATTCTTATAAATGCTAGCTTTGAGCTCTTGATTGGTATCCCTCGACTGCATATAATAAACCTTTGCTAAAATCACTTTGAAAAGTATTTGAAGAAATATTATAAAATTTAAAATTATAGGTTAATGCTAAGTGTGATTTATTAGATATTTATTTATATAATGTATGTTGTCTATTCATCATCTATAGGTCCTTTAAGTACCTTAATTTAAGACTATTTGCTCCTTGCAGGTTGTATGAAGTGTTAGCTAGTGAGGTTCTTATTGAAGTGTCATAATTCCATATTGTCTTACATGGGCCTATCTCTTCCTATCCTTTAATTTTCATGTCTCTTTTCAACCTTCATATAAAAAACTCATGTTTGGAACCTTATCATAGAATTTGATCAATCCTTGTCTCCATTGGATTCAATAGTAGTCATGAAAGTGTCCAACTTAAGAGTGGATCATTGAATACTTGGTGTATAACCACAATTAAAGTAGGTTTTAATTCATGTATTTTATCCCTTTTTCATCCCAATATATTAAGTTTCAATAAGAGAGATTAAAATTATCATATTTGAGGAGCTAGCCTCATTAAAAATCCTAGAGGTCAAACCCAAAATTAGCTAACCCACAACCTAGGGTCATTACCATGTTGGAATAGGTTTGAGAGTATGACTTAAACACTTATATTTTTAGCTAGGGTACAACTTCAATCTCCAATAGGGTAGGGACCATCATTAATGGGCTTTGTATTGTAACAATTAGATGGGTGATTTGTGTAAATAATTTTAAAAATATTGATATGGTGGATTTATACTAGTACAAGTATGAAATACATATTCATAGGAAACATATTTATATTTATATGAAAACCAAAAATACATATCTAAAATTTCATGATTTGGTGGCCATGGTTCTCTTAGCATTTTCATGTTCCCTTTTACATCTATTATTTCTTTGTGTATTTTTAACCATGTTTTTATAAGAAACCTAGAAATCATACTTAGCATCCACATAACAACATTTGGCCAAGTCATTTTATACTATTTTATCTTGAAATATTCCTTCTAAGGATTTTGAAATTATACTTTTTAATTCATAAATCAACTATTTATTTATATTTAACACTTTTATTTGTTGGAATACAATTTGTTTTATTTATATATGGATTGAAATTAACTCATGAGATATTTAAATGGGAAATGGTGTTGTTTCAACATGTGGAAGGTAGTTATGTCTTTGAATAACTCTTCTTCTGAAGTCATACCTACTAATGGACAATGAAAATATGAAGTACAATATTCTTAATTATTTTTTACTCAACTCAAAAAAGTGTGATGTAATGTTGTGTTATTATAATTTTCATCATGAGTGTCCTTAGATTTATTTTCATAACCTTATTCAGAAGGTTTGATATTTTTTTTTTAGGTTTGGGCATCTCCAGAGCCAGACTAGTAGACTCTAAAGCTAGACTAATGGATTCTAGAGCTAGACTAGTGAACTTTAGAGCTAGAATTGAATCTTCAATGAAACCTATCAACTCCTCTTATAATTCTTGAATTTATTAATTTTATTTCTATTTCTCATTAGGATGGATTGAACTTTATTTTTCTTTGTGAATTTATATGTTTTTGAGTGGATAGCTAGTTAATATTTTGCTTGAACACAACTAAACACTATAATAATCTATAACAATGACTCACATAATTATTTTTTTAGATCCATAAATAGGGTATTATTGTATAGTCATTGGTGTTTTTATTTATTTTTTAAGTAATTAAGGTTGAGTTATTTTTTTAGTTTTTGAAAGTTGGATAGTAGGAGTAGGCATCAACACCAATTTAGATGGAAACTTTATTTATTATTTGAATTCTTTTTAAGTTACCCATTATTGATTTGTACATAGTTGAAAATTTGGCTATGACACCCATGGATTTTGTGATGTCAAATATTATGGATACCAAGTTGGTAACCCCCATGTTTATGGAGGTGTTTGTCCAGCCCATGACACCATCTATGGATTAGAATAATCTCTAGGAACAAAGTGATTTAGATTTAGATTATAAGGAAAATTGTTTCCATATTTTTTTAAGTTATTGAGTTCTTTAGTTGTTTGGATAATCTATTTTAATTGATTCTTAAATACAATAAGGAGGATATAGTTTTTTTATTTCATGGTCATTTGCATGACAAATACTACACATATCTATCCTATCTAGAGGTAATTCTTGGAGTTCATGTTTCAATCTACATTCTGGTCAATATATAATTAGAGGTTCAATAGTGGAATTTTAATTTACTTTTAAGCCACATAGTGTGGTATTTAATTGAACTAAAATATCTATTTTAATAGTTGAGATATCCTCCATGAGTTGTCATACATTATTGCTTCCTCTCTATGTTTTTAGTTTCCTACTACTAACCTATGTTCTTGAATAGTTCTTATACAGTTTAATAATTTCATTAATACTTATTTTATTCACATATAATTTTCATATTAGGTTAAATTGATATTTAACATTGTCATTTAATCATTTTAATAAAACTATCTTACTGATGTCTTTAATAAACTCATGTCCACATCTTATATATATAAAGAGGAATCCATCTATATAGTCATCCATATTTTCATCTTCTTTTTGTTTTATACACAATAATTCCTCCTTTATATCTCTTAGCATAAAATATTCCTAATATTTGTCCAAGAATCATTTTCCCATTTCTTCCCATGGATGAATGGAATTTGGTTACAAACCATAAATTACCTCATAGTTGAATTCTTCAGTGTTAAAGGAAACAATTTTAATATTTGATTATCTATTTTATAGCCAGAGGCTTGACATAATAACTTGAATTAAAAAAACAAGTTGTCAGGATCCTATATTTCCATCCCTATAAAATTAAGCAACATGGATGGGAATATGTTCTTCATTTAGGCATTATCATCTTGGTCTAGGATAATAGAATAGGTAAAATTTCTTCTGGTTGGTTGAGCTTTATCTACCTTAAACCAATCTTATGAATTTAATATATTTATTAGATTATATCCCATGTTTAAATTGTGTTTTAGTGGTTGTTTTTAGGCATAAATCTTCCCTTTGGATATGATGATTTATTCATAATGCTATTTAATTTATGGGAATTTTCTTAATCAGTTGTCAACTTATGATTTATACCTTACTAACACCTACAAAATCCATAGAAAATGACAACAAAAATTAAGGGGTGTGGTAAATCCATTAATATAATAAACTAAGTTTATTTGATGTCATATAAAACTAGGGTTGATGTCAAATGGTAATTAAAAATAATATATAAATTATAATGATTAACATTTATCTCTTTGGAGGGATGTTATGGATCATTTATTATAAATATATAATATATTTACTTGATTTAAATTCATATATATAAATATTTAATGCAAACAAACTTGATAAATTTAAATTCTTATACAGAAACACAATTTGATGAAATTTGAAATATAGTAAAATAAACATACATTTGATTTATTTCTAGAAATGTGAATTGCTTAAAATTAAGCACACTTTTAATCTAAGTTTTTGAAATATAAATATTTTGAAAGAGAAATGCTTTATATTCAAATTGTAAAAATTGATCTTGTTGAAAACACACACATTGACACATAGTCATTTAGGTGAAACATATATCACAATACTTTTCATAAGAGAATAAATGACAAACTTTAACACATACAATAATATGAAATAAACATATAAATACCACACATAAATCCTACTTCCTTGGTTGAATGGGCACTTTCTCTCCCTTAGATAAGATTATAACAACACTTATCTTTGTATAAAATCCTTTTAATCATCTATTTATTAATAAGGTAAATACTTGTAATCTAAAATATGACTTTTTCTTACTAACTCCTTGTTATATGATAACTCCTTAATATTATCAACTCTCAAAACAGATGAGGTTGTATATATAGTAGATTTTAATTAGAAACTTCTTGTTTGATAATAATGAATTAGTTTAGAACATATTTTCTAATCTTAATAACTTAACATATTAGTTTACAACTAATTTATATATTCTTCACAACTTAACAAATTAGTTTTGAAATTGATTCTTATTATACTCTAACAACTTAACAAACAACAAATTTAATTTTCATATATTTAGATAATATTAAAAATATCCATTATTCAAAAACAAAATATCTAAAAATACTAGATTAACAAATCCACCATATTCTAATTTATTGAAGAAAATATAGGTGATTTATCTTTTTTTCAATAACTTCTGATTTTGTTGGAGAGAATCAATCACAATCTTAGCCAATTTAGTCTCCCCAAAAAACTTGATGTTTGAGATATTCATACTATTTGAAGTACTATAAATATATTTCCTTCTTTAAAAAATGCCAATTTTTAAAAATACTATAAATAGATTTCATAGAATTACTCTATAAAAAAAGATATGAATCATCTCTAGAACTCTTTAATTTCATGTTTTCATAGGTGTAGGCTCTATATTTTATTATGTATATTTTTTTAAATATTTTATTTGTAGAATTTATATGAATACAAAGACCATAAAACATGTCCCAAAATATTCTTTAATGTTTGAGTTGTCTTTAAAATCTTAAAATCTATTCTAGGCATACTCAAGTCTAATTGTATGAAACTCTAGAGCTAGACTGATGGAATCCAAATCTAGATTGATAGACTTTGGAGCTATACTAATGGACTCTAGAGATAATATTGATGGACTTTGGATCTAGAATGTACAACTTTGGCTCTAGCTGAAATGCTTATAACTCTTCATATAGACTCAGATCAAGATGATTCATTTTTTGAACATGTCTATTATTTTGAGAGGAATATAAATATGCAATTAGATTTAGGTTTAGGGATGTTATTAATGGTTTTTTTATATTTTATATAATATTTATATTTTTTTCTTACACCTTCATGGCCAAAACATCAAACAAACAAACAAAAAAACAAAATACCTACTTTTAGTTGATATAAAGGTGTTTGTATGTCTTAGATGATCATGCATAAATAGTATGTTCATCTCAAAATCAACTAAATAAATTTGGAGATTATTTATGAGACTCAAAATATTTTAAAGATATTTAAATCTATATTAAGATTATTCCTAATTTGGTATCTGAGAACTTCAAAAAAATTATCTTCATTGATGACTCATTTCAACTTGCATGTATAACATTTGACATATTTTCTCATTTCACTTGTTAGGAATATAAAAAATGTACACTACAATGACAACTAAATAATAAATTAGATATATAACTTATATTTTATTCTAAATCAAACATAAGTTATTAAAAATACATCTAAGTCCACTTTAAAACATGATTTATGTAAAAATAAAATGGTATTATTTGCTGATATAATGAGCCATTTTATGGCCTCATCATGGTGTTTCAAGTTATCATCTCATTCCACCATTGTATTTATCTTGAAGCAAAAGTAATTAT
Organism: Torreya grandis; assembly: GCA_037957365.1. Taxonomy (NCBI): domain Eukaryota; kingdom Viridiplantae; phylum Streptophyta; class Pinopsida; order Cupressales; family Taxaceae; genus Torreya; species Torreya grandis. Next base: position 163,845 of record JARHVA010003624.1, on the reverse strand, counting down.
GGAACAAGGTTCCAAACTTTATAAATGAGACATATGGTTCCCTCATCATAGAGAAGGAATGTATTAAAATAAAATATTATGTGGCACCTTGAAATGAAAACCATTCCACTCTAATATGTAAGCGTTAGGTTATGGTCTAAGAGGAGAATTTAAATATAAAAAGTAACATAAGTTAAAATAGAACACACATTTCTTATAAAACATGAAATGGTCTAATATATTTTGGACCCGATGATTGTTGGCAAGATAGTTGGACCAAGTAAAATAAGGTGAATTATTAAAAATGTGTCACCAAAGGTTTAGGTCCATGATTATCCCAATAATTTTTAAAATAAAACCAATCCTCAAATTATCACACACACCATAACATCAAATAATCATAATTTCTTTATTGAGCATTTTAATCAAATTAAAATCACCACAAATTAGTTAGGTGGAAATTAGATTATCAGAGACCAATCACCACAATGTCATTCTATTAGGGTCATCATTTGGGGATTAAATGTTGAGAATCCATAGGGAATTACCTTTGATGTTGATAAAAACCTAAATAAATTTATGGAATATATATTAACCTGACATAATAACAAAGAGGGAATTTTTCATAAAAATAAAATTACTGGGACTGCCACATATACCTTAATGCAAAGTGGAAAAGTGATACACATCATGTGAAATACATTTTAGAGAAGTTAATAAAATAAAATATGAAATATTGTATTCCTTAAATAGATAAAATCATAATCTCTAACTACTAACAAGTAACATTCATAAATTATTTTTTAGAGGACTCTACGAGACATTAAACATTCCATGATATTAAATTAATTGGGGGAAGTCTTCAATGATTATTTCTCCCTAACCATCCATTATGTATTCTCTAGATTCAAGTGCTAAAACCCATTTTACCATCTAAAAATATTGGTTTGGTATTAAATATTAAAGTATAATGGAGTATTATTTATCCCTATTATCCTATTTAATAGAGTCATCACCACCACGAGGTGGACATCATGACCATAAAGGGACAAGAACACTTGTATAATGGCTGAAATTTTTAAGAAACTTAGATCTAAGAGGTTATCAAAGATATATGATATTATAAAGGGTTAATATGGGAAATATGATCCCTTGATTCTTTGGAAGAGGTTTTAAAAACAATGGGATGGGGTTTTACTTAGAGCCCTTATTTCCATTAGTATTGTTTTAATCCACTATTTTTCAACAATCAATATTATCTACCACATGTTCATTTTTAAATGGTTCTTGTTTGGAAGATATATTTAATTGATACATAATGGTAAAATCATGAATCCTATGGTCAAGTGAATAATAGTGAAATCAAGTGTTTGGTAGATTATATTATGTTATTTTCCATTCATATCAAACTAATCCTAATTGAATATCAATAAAATCTTTAAATTCCTTAGTCAAATTAACCTCAACATAAACATTCTTATTAGGGCATGAAAATTTTGGTTTATTCATGGGAAGTCATCTTCCTTATGGGTTTAATAATTTAATCGATAAAATCCCATAGAGGAAATGTAAGGTTACAATGTTTCATCCAAATTGGCATCTTAAATGAGGTCTAGTTTGGGTCTTTTAAATTATGGGTCCAATGGTACAAATCATGAGAGTATTACTTAATAACTAGAAGCTCAACCTATAAAAAAGGATTTATAATTTAGAGGGTTCCTTAAAGGAAAAAAATAAAAATTCCCTTGGTGATATTATGAATACTAGTAATTTAGAAACCTAAGGTTTCCTATTAGACTAATTTAGGCATTAAAGGATTCCTTAAGGGGATATAACTGACATAATAAACTATCAATAAATCATTTTCATACCAAATTTAATTATTATCAATGATATCTGGTTTATACACATCATGTTGTAAAGGATTCTCATAATATATAACTCATTGTATACCTTTGGGATGAACTTTATGCCTCTCTTTAGTACCATTCTTCCCATTATCTACAATAATACTTACAACAAAATGGTTAATGACCATTTAAAATTAAATATATCTAATTTAATGTTGGAAATAAATATAAAATAAATTTGTTTTTAACCTATAAATCCCCATATAAGTAGTATGGTGGTAGTCAAAAATGAGGAAACAAAATAAGAGAACATCGAAATGAAACCCTAACAAAACAAGTTTTCTCAAGGTTTTTCCAATGCCATTCTATATTATGTTTTTATTTTATATTTATTTACACAAATAATCTATTCACCTCTAACCCTATCTCTTCATTTGGTTTTCATCCTTATAGGGTCTTAGATTTCAAGCCTCAAGGTTTTATTTTAAGGTTTTTTTTTTTAATTATTTCATAATAATACATATTAATCATTACCACATTAAATGAAAATTATTTTTTAAATTAGATAATGAATTTATTATTATCATATTGATTGACATGGATAGTTTATATAAATTATGTAAGAAAATGGGTCAAAATATAGAATTTAAGAGCACTAAAAATGTTAAAAATATGAATGAACAATACAATCCTTCCTCCAATCCTATTATTACAACATATAATTTAATATGCCTATTGTTATCACTAGACACCAAAGAGCATGCTTGACTCTTTTTTCACATCTTCCAAAATACATCAAGGTTGAACTATCTACCATCCTTCTCCCATTGTTTTCCCATGACTTATTTTGATTCTTGTAGTCTATTTTGTCAACACTAAATGAGGTAGGGTGCCCTATCATGCATGGAAAAATGAATACAACCAACATGTTCCTCCTCAATACCCTTCACCTAACACAAGGAGAGATAACCAACCTAAAAGATATGATATCATCAATCAAATAAGATAAACCCATACTAATATTTATATCTTAGAATTACTAAAAAATCAAAAGTCTACAATGACATCTTGAATAAGGAATTGTAAGAAACAACTATACTCATTGATATACAACCTACATAGTTTACCTCCATTATGCATATATTTAAGGATAATAGAAAATTCATCACTTTTGAAAAATAATACTTATCTACCCAAAACACAATAAATAAAATTTTTCCATTATTCATTCAAGTTAAAACAAAACACAAATTTGTCAAATATGTGTTGGTAGATAACATTTCTATCTTGAAAATTTGTATCACCACCTTTTTAAAGTTTTTGGGTATCAACATGCATACTATTAAAAAATACAATAAAAGCATAATTTTTTTTATCACACTCTATGTCAAATAATTTGAACTATATCAATTGATGTGTGACTAAGTCCCAAGATGGTACCTACTAATTTCCATGTTATGCCTAATCAACTACACTACAACATACATTTGGGACAACCATGGATACATTATATATAAGTAGTGTCATGTATATTATATAGATGCATCAAATATATGTATGAAGGCTATTATTATTAAAATTATTAGATGATAATCCTTTTAGATATTTTAAAATAACTCAATCCACTAATGAAGACAAATCAAAATCACAATTCAAATATAATACTATTGTTTCTCATCATAACCAATTCCAATATCTTAGATGCATATATACAAGGTGGTAAATTGAGTATAGAAAAGGACAAGGAATCAGTCATAATATACCAAGTAACTATATAACATGAACTACAAGTTAATACAAAATAGCCATACCTTATTTTAGGTCTACATTTACTAGTGAATTTATAATATCAAGAAAACATAATTACATATTATTATGATAATTATGATGAATGCAACAACATATAATATATGATAGATGATCAAATAGATAATTTAAACCTCAATCCTTTACATTAATTTTTATCTCATACTCTATCCACACCTATTAGATTCAGAGACTATTTACATGACTCGTATAAAGAAAGTGACAAATCAAAAAATATTATTTAGAAGAAACTTAAATATACAAAGGAAATAAAACAATATTATATCCTGATACATCTTAAATTTAAACAACATTTTTAATATTATCTCACACAAAGAACAATAAATAGTAAAATCAAACATGACTTGTACAAAGAAGAAAAAATGTAAAATACTAAAAATATTTCATGATAATAATATCAATACATTTCCATGTATTCTACATTGTGTAGTGTGACATCTTACACATTAATAATGAAAATCATATGATGGATATAATATAATAATGGAACATGAAAGTGATCACTATGAGGCATTAAAAAAAAATAATGAAGGAATTATCAAAGTATTACAAAATCAAAAATAACCATTTACATCAAGCTCTATAAATAAACCATCTACAATTATAACATCTAAAATAATTCTCAAAATGAGTCATTTACCATTAAAATGGACATGGAATGTATCTATTATTAAACCATTTATTTTTATGGCAGAATATATAATACCATATTCAATGTTTGGTGGTTATGATATTTGAGACATGACATCAAGGAATTAAAACATATCACACAATAGAAAGGACCCCTTGGATGTATCATTTTACTAATATATTATGGACTAAAAGTTATTGACACATTCATAATGATCATTCCTTCTACTTAAAGGGTACCCTTCACATTTGGACATTAATGGTTAAAACATATTATAGCTACAATAAATCCAAAAAATTATTCTTTAACTTTCTCACATAAAGGAAAAATAATCATAATTCGACATGATGACAATGCTTACCATACAAAAACATAATCTTTAGAGATGATAAAAGGTACAAAAATTGTAAAACTAGAAACCAAATAAGAAGAAGCGATGTGATTACATATTCTCAAGGATAATCCAAGATATATCAAATTGAATCCACATGAATATTACCTATTTACACACTTATGAGAACATGATTTGAAATATTCAAAAAATAAAATAAAATAAAATAATCAATAAAATAAAAAAAAGTTCAAAAAATCCAAAACTATGACCTAAGCATGAAATGATTACAAGATTAAACTATTTACATATGTCATATATCACATGTTTGGAAAATGGAATATTATTTTTAAATGCACATGCATTTCATGTTATATGAGTTTTATTTTGGAACTATAGGCTACAAAATAACATAAAGATGTTAGAATTTACTCTAACAAGTGGCAATGTAAATATTGGGGGCATATTATTCCATATGTTTCACTATTACAGGTTATATCATTCTATGAACTTTGCACCATGTTGAGATACTTGTATGTATTACACATACCTTTATAGTTACTCATACATTAAATAGTGATACATAAATATTATATTATGATGTGAAATTGATACATATGGATGGTGTAAACTAGTTTGCTTGTTCTATGTTCATTGATGTTATTAATTTTTCACATTAATAGATATTTTTTTGCTTGTCTATTGTGTCTGGTCATTTTTATTTATTTTTGACATCTTTATGTTATTTGAATGTGGTACTTGGACTTATTTGATGAAAAATACTTAATGTCCCTTTTTTGTGACATGTTTATGTTCCCTTGAATGTCACCATTGTCCTTATTTGTTTTTACATATCTATGTCTATTGTGTACAAACCTTGCACTTATGTATGACACTAACACTTGTGCTTTTTATTATTGTTGACATTAATTATGCTATGATCTATATCATGCACATTTTTACTAAATAGTATTGTAAGTCTATCCTTATACTATTTACTTAATTGATATATCTACCTAACATGATACTTTTATGTCATGCATTACATATGTAACATTAAATCCTTGATCATTATATAAATTACTATGATGACATATTCTTCACATGTTTGCATGATATTAAATGATGTTATATGTATCCATGAAATGATACATTTAACTCTTATTTTGACATAAGTGACTTAAAAGATACATATATCATTTAAAAAGTGGAAATTATAGTGGGATTTTCATAGATATATAAGATTACAAGAACATAAAAACTATATCCTAGTACAAGCTTAAGAGATTCATAACGGTTTAGATATCAAATGTTTCAATTATATGAAAAATATTGGCACATCAATATAAATTATAGAGGCATATGCATTTAAAATTCACTCACTTTACCCAAAATTTAGAACATATTAATACAAACTTGGATGTATATGCATGGGTTTGTGCACATAGTTTACAATAATAAGAATTAAAATTTTCTACATACACATACATTTGAAATACAAGCTCTCAAATTTGGCATATACACGCATAAAATTATATATTGGTTGATAAAACTTAAGGGGAATTATATTAGTTTATGCAAATATACACATTTATATTCATGAGGTTTGTTACTCATTCATACACATATACACAATTTCATACTTATAAGGCATGATAATGGTTCATGCATACACATAAAAAAATAGTTTATTGTTAAATAGAAAATGGTTGGAAATACATTTTATACTTATTATATTTGTGTTATTTATGATGGAATGAACATGTTTAATTGTATTTTAATCATGTATTCTTCATTTTAAAAAATTATACAATAAAACATAATTTCATGATGGGGGATTGAACATTAAGTGTTCCCTTTTGATCATTCATTTTTTTTTTATGGAGTGAACATGAAGTGAAAATATAGAAATAAACATGGTTAACTACACAAGTATCTTAGCATGGTAAAATAGGTTAACTATACAATATAGTGGAAAGAACAAATAGTTCAAACACAATTCTAGTATAACTAAACCATCATGGCACACCATGCAAAATTTAATGGGTCATCTTTATTGTGAATTTAATATGTTTGCTCAAGAAGCCTTCTCAGGAAAAAAGATTACAAGACATGAATCTCTTCATTCCTATACCATGCTCTATAAATTTAGTGTCTTGATGAGCTTGTTATCTCAAGATATAAGCCTTTAAAGATGAACCTGTAAAGTAAAAAAGGCACATAAACATCAAGTTTAAGCTTCATGAAATAGCCATTTAAATTTAAATGTTCCCAAGTTGAATACAGAGATGAAAAGTGTCTAAATATTAAGATCTGAGATCAAATTTAATGATGATTCAACCTAATAATGTCAATGGGTCCCATAGATCCAACATTGCATATTTTATCATGCATCAACGATCAATGGTGAGCATCAAGTTAAAAGGTCAGAATGAATGCATTAATGACAAGTGTAAATATCATGGGTACCTAAAAAAAGATCCAAAGGTATGTGGTGATTAAAAAGGTTAGTGGGTCTAAGTAGGTCGATAATACACATGCAATCATACAAAGTAGATCAATGATGAGAAGTGAGTCAAAAGGTCAATGTATCCTAAGAGCAAATGAGAAAGTGACAAGGGTTTCAACTATGTTAAACTAGTAGAAGATTAAGATTACATGTTTATTCATATAGAGAAAGATATATAGTATGTAGGAGGTCAAGAAGTCAAAGGGCTGATGGTAGGATCTTGAGGATGGATGCATAGATGAAAATTGGTAAAATATGGGGAGCCCAGATCAAAATCGATGGTTGACATTAATCTTCAAAATCTAGAGGACTTCAATGTAGATAAAACTTGAATAAGGTTGAACCAAATGATAATATGGAGGTAGATACATTAGACAAATAATCTCACCACCTTGAGTAGGTACAATACATAAATATAGGATCAAACATGTTTTGGATAACCAAGAGTAGACCCTGTAAAGCCATATAATGTCATTAAAGCCCTATAAAGATTTTTGAGAGATTATATATGTAGGTTTTACATCTCATTCAAATATAAAAGAGCCTAGCCTATGGATATTCATTTTTAATCATATATATATGAAAAATAATGGGGTGATTAATATTGATCCATAATATAACTATATTCAAGATCTAGAAGCAATGGTAGAATGGTGTTTGTGCAAGGAATGTCATAAAGAACATCATGAGCAAGCTCAAGTAACTACTTGATAACATAAGGAACATTAAGCATTATTGAGGAAGATAGTGAAGGGAATTAATGTTAAGGATATCGAGAGGGATTCATGCTATGGTGTGGATTGCTTCCTATAATTGGTTTTAAACTTCACATTCTCCATCATGCTAGTGAAAGAAATAGTGACATTAATGTAGAGGGAGGCTCAAGAAGGATTATGGTGGTATTTGTTCTAAATGGAATTTGGATCATTAATTACCCTTTCAATTCCAATTTTTTTCTCTCTCACCTTCTTTATTCTTATAAATGCTAACTTTGAGCTCTTGATTGGTATCCCTTGACTGGGTATAACAAACCTTTGCTAAAATCACTTTGTAAATTTTTTGAAGAAATATAAGACAATTTAAAATTCTATTTTAATGCTAAGTGTGATTTATTAGAGTTTGATTTATAGAATGTATGTTGTCTATTCATCATCTATAGGTCCTTCAAGTACCTTAATTTAAGACTATTAGCTCCTTACATGTTGTATGAATTGTTAGCTAGTGAGGTTTCTATTGAAGTGTCATAATTCCATAGTGTCTTACATGGGCCTATCTCTTCCTATCCTTCAAGTTTCATGTCTATTTTAAAACTTTATACAAAAAACTCATGTTTGGAACCCTATCATAGAATTTGATCAATCCTTGTCTCCATTGGATTCATTAGTAGTCATGAAAGTGTCCAACTTAAGAGTGGATCATTGAAAATAAAGTGTATAACCACACTTAAAGTAGGTTTTAATTCATGTATTTTCACCCCCTCTCATCACAATAGATTAAGTTTTAATAAGAGAGATTAAAATTATCATATTTGAGGAGATAGCCTCATTAAAAATCCTACAGGTTTGACCCAAAATTAGCTAACCCACAACCTAGGGTCATTCCCATGTTGGAATAGGTTTTAGAGTATGACTTAAACACTTCTATTTTTATCTAGGGCACAGCCTCAATCTCCAATAGGGTGGGGATCATCATGAATGGGCTTGGTATTGTAACAATTATATGAGTGATTGGTGTAAATAATTTTAAAAATATTGATATGGTGGGGTTATATTGTTATAAGTATGAAATCTATATTCATAGGAAACATATTTATATTTATATGAAAACCAAAAATACATATCTAAAATTTCATGATTTGGTGGCTATGGTTTTCTTAACATTTTCATGCTCCCTTTTACATCCATTATTTCTGTATATTTTTAACTATGTTTTTATAAGAAACCTAGAAATCATACTTAGCATCCACATAAAAACATTTGGTCAAGTCATTTTCTACTATTTTATCTTGAAATATTCCATCTAAATATTTTGGAATTATACTTTTTTGTTCATGAATCAACTAATTATTTATATTTAACACTTTTATTTGTTGGAATACAATTTGTTTTATTTATATATGGATTGAATTAACTTACATAAATTAACTCATGAGAGATTTAAATGGGAAATGGTGATGTTTCAACATGTGGAAGGTAGTTATGTCTTTGAATAACTCTACTTCTGATGTCATACCAACTAATGGACAATGAAAATATGAAGTACAATATTCTTAATTGTTTTGTTCCCAACTAAAAAAAGTGTGATGTAATATTGTGTTATTATAATTTACATCATGAATGTCCTTAGATTTGTTTTGGTAACCTTATATAGAAGGTTTGATAGTTTTTATCTTAGGTTTGGGCATCTCCAAAGCCAGACTATTAGACTCTAAAGCTAGACTAATGGATTCTAGAGCTAGACTAGAGGACTTTAGAGCTAGACTTGAATCTTCAATGAAACATATCAACTCCTCTTCTAATTCTTTAATTTATTACTTTTATTTTTATTTATCATTAGGATGGATTGTACACTACAATGACAAATAAAGAATAAATTAGATATATAACTTATATTTTATTCTAAATCAAACATAAGTTATTAAAAATTTATCTAAGTCCACTTTAAAACATGATTTATGTAAAAATAAAATGATATTAATTATTGATATAATGAGCTATTTTATGGCCTCATCATGGTGTTTCAAGTGATCTCCTCATTCCATGAATCTATTTGGCTTGAAGAATAAGGAATTATAGAAAAAGGTTTCAAACTTTAGAAATGAGACATATATTTCCCTCATAATGGAGAAGGAATGTATTAAAATAAAGTATTATGTGGCACCTTGAAATAAAAACCATTCCACTCTAATCTATAAATGTTGGGGTTATGATCTAAGAGGATAATTTAAAGATAAAAAATAACATATTAATTATTGACAAAATTAAAATAGAAAACACATTTCTTATAAAACATGAAATGGTCTAATATATTTTGGACCTGATCAGTGTTGGCAAGATAGTTGGACCAAGTAAAATAAGGTGAATTATTAAATATGTGTCACCAAAGGAGTAGGTCCACCAAATCCCAATCATTTTTCAAATAAAACCTATCCTAAAATTATCCCACACACCATAACATCAAATGATCATAATTTATTTATTGAGCCTTTTAATAAATAAAATCACCACAAATTAGTTAGGTGGAAATTAGATTATCAGAGACCAATCACCACAATGTCATTCTATCAGGGTCATTATTTGGGGATTAAATGTTGAAAATCCATAGGGAATTACCTTTGATGTCGATAAAAAACTAAATAAATTTATGGAATATATATTCACATGACGTAATATCTAAGAGGGAAATTTTCATAAAAATAAAATTATTGGCACTGCCACATATACCTTAATGCAAAGTGGAAAAGTGATACACTTCATGTGAAATACATTTTAGAGAAGTTAATAAAATAAAATATTAAATATTATATTCCTTAAATAGATAAAATCATAATATCTAACTAGTAACAAGTAACATTCATAAATTATTTTTTAGAGGACTCTACAAGACATTGAACATTCCATGATATTAAATTCATTGGGGTAAGTCTTCAATGATTAATTCTCCCAGACCATCCTTTATGTATTCTCTAGATTCAAGTGGTAAAAACCATTTTCCCAACTAAAACTATTGTTTTGGTATTAAATATTAAATTATAATGAAGTATTATTTATCCATATTATCCTATTTAAGAGAGGCATCACCACCATGAGGTGGACAAAATGACCACAAAGGGACAAGAACACTTGTACATGGCATCCAAATATGTGGAAAACTTAATAATGGTTAAATTTTTTGAGAAACTTATCTCTAAGAGGTCATCAAAGATATATGGTACTAAAAAGGATTAATATGGGAAATATAATCCCTTGATTCTTTGGAAGAGGTTTTAAAAACATGGGGATGGGGTTTTACTTAAAGCCCTTATTTCTAATAGCATTTTTTTAATCCACTATTTTGAACCATAAATATTATCTACCACCTTTTATTTTTTAAATGGATCTTGTTTGGAAGATATATTTAGTTGATACATAATGGTAAAATCATGAATCCTATGGTCAAGTGAATAATAGTGAAAGAAAGTGTTTGGTAGATATGTTATTTTCCATTCATATCAAATCAATCCTACTTGAATATTGATAGAATATTTCAATTCCTTAGTCAAATTAACCTCAACATAAACATTCTTATTATTTCATGAAAATTTTGGTTTATTCATGGGAAGTCACCTTCCCTATGGGTTTAATAATTTAATCTATAAAATCCCATAGAGGAAATGTAACGCTAGGAAGTTTTTTCCAAATTGGCATCTTAAATGAGGTCTAGTTTGTGTCTTTGAAATTATGGGTCCAATCGGACACAATCATGAGAGTATTAATTAATAACTATAATCTCAACCTATAAAAATGGTTTAGATTTGATAGGGTTCCTTAAAGGAAAAAAATTAAAAAATCCTTGGTGATATTATGAATACTAGCAATTTAAAAACCTAAGGTTTCTTATTAGACTAATTTAGGCATTAACGGATTCCTTAAAGGGGATATAACTGACACAATAAACTATCAATAAATTATTTTCATACCAAATTTAATTATTATCAATGATATCTAGTTTATACACATCATGTTGTAAAGGATTCTCATATTATATAACTCATTGTATACCTTTCGGATGAACTTTATGCCTCTCTTTAGTACCATCCTTCCCATTATCTACAATAATATTTAGAAAAAAATGTATGAAGCGCATTTAAAATAAAATATATATAATTTAATGAATGAAAGAAATGTGTTATTAACCTCCTATAAATCCCCATATAAGCAGTATGATGGCAGTCAAAAATGAGGAAACAAGGCAAGACAACATCGACATGAAACCCTAACAAAATAAGTTTTCTCAAGGTTTTTCCAATGCCATTCTATAGCTTTTTTTTATTTTATATTTATTTACACAAATAATCTATTCACCTATAGCCATATATCTTCATTAGGTTTTCATCCTAATAGGGTCTTAGATTTCAAGTCTCAAGGTTTTTTTGTAAGACTTGATTTTTAATTATTTTATAATAATACATATTAATCATTACCACATTGAATAAAAATTATTTGTTAAAATAGATAATGAATTTATTATTATCATTTTGATTGACACGGATAGTGTATATAAATTATGTAATAAAATTGGTCAAAATATAGAATTTAAGAGCACTAAAAATGTTAAAAATATGAATGAACAATACAATCCTTCCTCCAATCCTATTATTACAACATATAATTTAATATGCCTATTGTTATCACTAGACACCAAAGAGTATGCTTAACTCTTTTTTCACATCTTCCCAAAGACCTCAAGGTTGAACTATATACCATCCTACTCCCATTGTTTTCCCATAACTTATTTTGATTCTTTTGGTCTATTTTGTCAACACTAAATGATGTAGGGTGCCCTATCATGTACGGAAAAATGAAGACAGTCAACATGTTCCTCCTCAACACCCTTCTCCTACCAAATGGAGAGATAAACAACCTAAAATGTATGATATCATCAATCAAATAAGATAAACCCATACTGATATTTCTATCTTAGAAATACTAAAAAATCAAAAGTCTATAATGACATCTTAAATAAGGAATTGTAAGAAATAACTATTCTCAGTGATATACAACCTACATAGTTTACCTCCATTATGCATATATTTAAGAATAATAGAACATTCATAACTTTTGAAAAATAATACTTATCTACCCAAAACACAATAGATAAAAATTTTTCATTATTAATTCAAGTTACAATAAAACACAACTTTATCAAACATGTGTTGGTAGATAACATTTCTATCTTGAAAATTTGTAGCACTACCTTTTTAAAATTATTTGGTATCGACATGGATAGGACTAAAAAATATAATAAAAAAATAAAATTATTTTATAACACTCCATGTAAAATAATTTGATCTTTATCATTGGATGTGTGACTAAGTCCCAAGATGGTACCTACTAATTTCCATGTTAGGCCTAATCAACTACACTACAACATATATTTGGGACAACCATGGATACATTATAACTGAGTAGTTCCATGAATGTTATATAGCTGCATCAAGTATATGTATGAAGGATATTATTATTCAAATTATTAGATGATAATCCTTTTAGATATTTTAAAATAACTCAATCCACTAATGAAGATAATTCAAAATCACAATTCAAATATAATACTGTTGTTTCTCATCATAACCAATTCCAATAGCTTAGATGCATACATACAAGGTGGAAAATTAATATATAAATAGATAAGGAATCAGTCATAATATATCAAGTAATAGTATAAAAAGAACTACAAGTTAATATAGAATAGCCACACTTTATTTTAGGTCTACATTTACTAGTGAATTTATAATATCAAGAAAATATAATTACATATTATTATGACAATTATGATTAATGTAAAAACATATAATATATTATAGATGATCAAATACATAATTTACACCTCAATCCTTTAGATTAATTTTTATCTCATACTCTATCCACACCTATTAGATTCAGAGAATATTTAGATAACTCATATAAAGAAAATGACAAATCAAAAAATATTAAATAGGCAAATGGAATTAAACAATTTTATATCCTAATACATCCTAAATTTAAACAATATTTTCAATATTATCTCACACAAATAACAATAAATAGTAAAATCAAACATGACTTGTACAAAGAAGTAATCATACATTTCAATAAGAAATGTGTAAATGGAAAATGCCAAGGCTCCAACACCATTAAAAATAATAATTATTCAAGATATACAATGGAAAATACTAAAAATATTTCATGATAATAATATCAACACATTTCTATATACTTGACATTGAGTGGTGTGATGTCTTACACATTAATAAGGAAAATCATATCATGGATATAATATAATAATGGAACATGAAAGTGATCACTATGAGGCATTCAAAAATAAAATAATGAAGGAATTATAAAAGTATTAAAACATAAAAAATAACGATTTACATCAAGCTCTATAAATAAACCATCTACAATTATAAATACTAATATAATGCTCAAAATGAGTCATTGACCATTACAATATACATGGAATATATCTATTATTAAACCATTTAGATTTATGGAAACATATATAATACCATATTCAATGTTTTGTGGTTATGATATTTGGGATATGACATCAAGGAATTAAAACATATCACACAATAGAAAGGACCCCTTGGATGTATCATTTTACTAATAGATTATGGACTAAAAGTGATTGACACATACATATGGATCATTCTTTCTACTTAAAGAGTACCCTTCACATTAGGACATCAATGGTTACAACAAATTATATCTATAATAAATCCAAAAACTTAGTCTTTCATTTTCTGACATAAAGGAAAAATAATCACAATTCGACATTATGACAATGCTTACCATCCAAAAACATAATCTTTAGAGATGATAAAAGGCACAAAAATTGTAAAACTAGAACCAAAATATGAAGAAGCAATGTGATTACATATTCTCAAGGATAATCCAAGATATGTCAAATTAAATCCACATGAATGTTCCCTATTTACACACTTATGAGAACATGATTTGAAATTTTCAAAAAATAAAATAAAATAAAATAATCAATAAAATAAAATAAAATATAAAACTATGACTTAAGCATGAAATGATTACAAGATTAAACTATTTACATATGTCATATATCACATGTTTGGTAAATGGAACATTATTTTTAAATGCACATGCATTTCATGGTTTATGAGTGTTATTTAGGAAATATAGGTTACACATGAACATAAAGATTTTAGAATTTCCTCTAACAAGTGGCAATGTAAATATTGGGGGCATATTATTCCATATATCTCACTATTATTGGTTATATCTTTCTATGAACTTTCCACCATGTTTAAATTCTTTCATTAATGTATTGGTTGATTTATTTTATTATAAGTTAACCTAGTTTTATTGTTCTCTCTTTCCTTATATAGTTATTTGGGTTAGTACATTACATAGTTTCCCCTACATTTATGAGGGTTGTGTCATGTTATCTTCCAACTCAATAGAATGTGTAGTTACATAATTTTGGGTCATAATTACCCCAACTCTCCATGCAATTTAGAGAGTGAAAAAAATCCAATGATTCAATAAGAAACTATCATATCCAATAAGTTCAAATGGAAACAAGGTTATCACCAACAAACATCTATACTTTAACACTTATTCTTTTAAAAAAATTAAATTTTATATTTCAAATTAATTTTTTTAATCTATTTAAATTTATTAAAAATTGTTTCATGCTTTTCTATTGAGTTACCTTAAATGTTTTAGATTCATACCAATAAAAAAATTATACACTGAGGTATATTTAATCCCTTCACTCTAGCAATTTCATTACTATAGTAAAAGAGGGATATTTTTATTTACTTAAAATCTAGTTTTTGATAATTGACAATGGAAATATTGACAAAAAATTTACCACACATGACTTGAGCACATAAATAAGGCCTTAATCCACCATTCTCTCACATATAAATGCTATCGTATGAGTCAAACATTCCATTTTGATATTATGCACCTAAAAATCTCATTTTTTATTTCATACCTACTTAATATATTGTATATACATATCCAAAATTTTAGTTTAATTCCCCTATAAATAGGCCAATACTTATATATTTGGTTGGTATAACCATTCAATACTGACCTAATCTATTTCATACTAACTTGCTCCTAGAAATAACTATTTTTCAAAATTAAATCTCTCCTTAGGGTCTGCCTATTTTCCTAACATGTTGATGGTGTGAGAAGTCTCATAATCAGATAAATATATAACAAAATAAAGGTTTCATAAAAAATTTACTTGGTTTTTATATGTAACACATATATAAATTATTTCACATCAACAAAATCTACCTTAATCTTACCAAATTTCAAAACTATCACTAGGAGTAGTCTATATATATATATATATATATATATATATATATATATAGACTATATATATATATATATATATATATATATATATATATATATATATATAGACTATATATATATATATATATATATATATATATATATATATATATAAAATAATCACTATTATATAATCACACTATGGTATAACTATGTATAGTTTGATTTCCCTACTTTAAGTTTCAGATACATATAAAATGACCAATAATCTAATGGGGTGATTTGGGTCAACTTAGCCTAGTAAATTTTCCTAATTTTTAGGTTTATATCCCTCACAATAATTCTTAGGGATTTAAATAAAATTATTTTAATTTATATAATTGTGTACATCATGAGGGTTTAGGATAATAAATATCAAGCATAGATAGGTGGATTTGACTATACAGTCATTATTACTTATTTATGCATATGCCAATATTAACACATGTAATTATTGTCTAAAAATATATTCTTAGATCAATAAACCCCACCCTACACAAATAAATAATAAGTTCCTAAGCCAAACAAACCATTTTTATCATACGATGATAGTTATAAAGTCAGTTTAAAAAGTAAAATATTCATCCTTCTATTGTACTTATTATACTTGGAATATTCCACTTATTTAATCATTTCAATTAATTTTAGTATTTAATAGTCAAATGTATTAATATCTAACTTACATGATTCTATCTTAATTAGACTAATTAACTCATCTTAATCCAAATTAGAGTAAAAACATAACTATATATTTTTTCCAATAGTGAGTAAGAGATAGACATATATAGATGTTAATAAAAAGATATTTATCTCAAATAAAGATAAAATCAACCATTTTCCATTTATGAAATCAATACTAGGACTGTTCAAAGTGTATAAACATGCCATATATCACACATAGGTGCCTATACATCTCTTTGTTGATTCTATTTCATCTGAATGGATCTACATACCCATAAAACAAATAATTAAAATCTAATGAAAATAATTCCCAACATTTTCAATTTAAAACATACACGATTAAGAAAAAAAGAAAACATACAAAAAAATATCAAGATGATGTGTGTGTGTGTGTGTGTGTGTGTGTGTGTGTGTGTGTGTGTGTGTGTGTGTGTGTGTGTGTGTGTGTGTGTGTGTGTGTGTGTGTGTGTGTGTGTGTGTGTGTGTGTGTGTGTGTGTGTGTGTGTGTGTGTGTGTGTGTGTGTGTGTGTGTGTTGTGTGTGTGTGTGTGTGTGTGTGTGTGTGTGTGTGTGTGTGTGTGTGTGTGTGTGTGTGTGTGTGTGTGTGTGTGTGTGTGTGTGTGTGTGTGTGTGTAAAATAATGGAATCGTAGATAATAAAAACACATTTATAATGTTGCTAATTATGCCTTAACTCTTGTTATCTAAATATCTGTTGTAAACCTTTTCCTCAACACTCACACAATCATCATCATCATCATCATCAATATCAGAGTATAGCAAGGGTTAACATATTATAATTATTAAAACCTTAAATAAATTAAATAAAATACAAAAAAGAGTTAAAATGTTAGAAAAAATATTACCTCAATATTATCATTCATTTTAGGTTGTGAAACAAGCTCATTGTGCTTGCATGCACACATAACAATGGTTATCAAATTTAATTATAATTTGACATTTTGCATGAGGTTTTTTTAGCTCAATAATCCCTTTTTTAATGGATAAATGAAAAATGAAATCCATAATAACATCTACAAGGTTTTAACAATCAGTAACTCATCATTTTATCCCGCTAACCTAGGCTCACCACTAGGAAAAAATGATGGATTTTTATTAACTAATGTTGACCTTATCACCCATGGTTAAATAACCTAAACTAGTTTTCATATTTAGGAATTAGGGTTATGGATATTTATTGACCTTACTTTAATAAAAATAATTTAATTTTTAAATAAATAAATATATCCATTTTATTTTAGAACATATACCAATGCTCTATTCCATGTTTGGTACCTTGTATTTTTACCTAAAATATTATTACATTCCATAGCTTGCCAAAAAACATAAGGCATATGAATTTTTATTTAGTTCTATCAATTATATGCCTTTATAAAAAAAATTAATTTTATTATTTATTTTATACCCTTTACTCTTTTTATGAGGTGTCATGTGTGTAATAACCTTATACCATGGGATCTTGGTCATAATTCTAGGCCATTAATTATTGGCCCCTGAGAATGACATATTGACATGAGGCAAGTCCATCATTGTTTCAATTACTTTCCTACAATCATATGGATTCATAACCAATACAAGGGTTACAATGTATACTTTGTAAACATTTATATCAATCCAAAAATTGTTAACATTGACATATTAGTGTCACTAGTATGGAAGTGTCAAGTTTATTAATTGACTTTACTTATGACTAAAAAAATGTTTTATAATATCATAAATTAAGTTATTTTCCACCAATTCTTCCTACACATTTACTCACTACATTATGCCATAGTGTTATTCATAAATAGAGACATTAGGGTAAAAAATGGAGGATATTACATCCTTCCCCCCTGAAAGAGACATTTTCCTATTTACCTAGGGTTTATTGGACCAATTTAATTGGGTTTGGATAACTCACATACCAAGACTTGTTCCTATACAAAATATAAATATCCATCAAATTGTAGTGTTTTTCTACTGGAACCAAAATAATAGCTTAAGAATTAGAGAAAATCATACCTTTGTCCTTATTTTTGAAAAAAATGTATAAATATTTATACCTTACAAAAATAGTAGTCATTTTAAGATAATTTTAGATCATTAGAGGCTTATTTTACATCAAAAAAATTAATTCAAATTATTCAAAATAGTAGTCCAAACTAGGTAATATTGATATTAGCATAATAAGTCTCAATGATCACAAATAATATCAGATTGAGTTGACATGAAACCATAATAGCTTGCATTTTTCTTTATAAAATTTCATCAACTTATAATTTCACATTAACAATTACATACTTATCCTATATAGTTATTCTACATGCATAATGTCTTAAATGATTTTTAAAAATAGGTCCTATGTTTCTACATGTTGGTTTTATAGTCTCAACCAAATCAGGTCTTTATTTTATATACTGCCTATTGTGCTTACATTTTTTCCAATTAGGTCTTACATCTAGGGACTATTTGAGTTGTTTCCTACCTCTAATAACTATTTCCCTTTCTACTTTAATTGTATGATCATATTATCATCAATGTGTTTGTAATAATTTTAGTTTGTTATGACTAGTGGACTATTTGTTCTTTCCAAATAAGAACCACATCTTAACTACTAAAATATATTGTTTACGACCTTTACATAGCATTTTTTATCTTGTTCATCAAGAATTGAACTTTTTAAAATTAATTAACATTTTCCTATTGGAATTTTAGTCTTTACTAATATATAACTTAAATTTGACCTTATTAATATAGGTTGTCTACAACCCAAACATTTCTCTAAAACTTGAATCCACTTTGCCTATTCTAGTCTTTTCTACCTTATTTTTAGTTTTTTCATATTTTCCCATTTTAATCTTTTCATAATTACATGTTCCTAGTGAATAGATGTAATTAATTATCCCAATCCATTTTTTAATCCCAGATGACTTTATTATTGTAGTCTAGACATATTACATAAATTTAAATGTTTCCTAGATATAATAACATTGTAAATTAGGATTAGAAAAAAGATTTAGACTCCACCTATAATCCACACTTAATTATTTTTAACTATAAAATAATGTTTAGTCACCATAATGACAATGAAAATAGTGCTATCCCTAGTAGTCTTCTCGAGATATATTTAATATGTTAACCTTTGATCTTAGAGTTATTAAAACATATGAGTTACAGATCTAATATATTCAGTTATTCTAATTTCATTCACTTTTGATTTGATCTTTATCAACTTATGTTAAAATTTATCCAAAGACAACTCATCACTATGTACTTGATATGTATTATCATAACAAACTTATAAAAACAAAAATGTTACCAAATACAACCCCCTTAAAATAAATAAATATTATCCTCATTATTTCATTATCATACCTTTCCATTTCACTATGTGAAAAGTGTTACTCAAATAGGAAAATTATCATAAGGTTACTAACTAATTTAGTGTATACAACTAATTACAACATGAATTATACACTACATTCATATTTGCTAGGTTATACAATCCAAAGTTATTTTCTTAGTATGTTAGTTAGTATTAAAAAGACACGTACAACCCTTTTATAGTTTATTAGGTATATTAATTAATGTTAGTAAAAATAATTTTATATGTGGTTATTAAGTTAAAAGGGTAAGTTGGTTGTTTATCATAGGGAAAACCACCTCTACAAAATATTTTATAAGATTCTCCTTTTGTAAATATTCAATAATAAATATTTTATCTTATTGTGAAAACTTTGTCGAATTATATAATGTATTTATTACATTTACCTTTTTGTATGGTCCTAATAGTGGTATGAAATATTGTTTACATGGAGGGAGAGAGAGAGAAACATGAAGAAGAGAGAGAACAACCTGTTTTACAATTTGAGCATTTATTTTTTATTAAAAATTTTAAATGTTGTTTCTAATGATTTCATCATCCATAACTTCTTCTTGTATGGTCCAAAATAAATTGGAAGTAGTGATTTACTATTTTATATAGCCTAAAAATAAATATTTACATCCTAAAACACTAATAATATAATTTTTAAGATCCATTATCTCTAAAATTTCTATTGTAAATCCTCCTTTTCATATTACAAAAAAAAAAGTATATATATATATATATATATATATATATTTGTATTATATTTTTTCCAATATGTATGTTTGAAACATAATTTACACTAAATTTTTGAGGTAATCATCCACTTGTAAAACATGTGCATGACCTGATAAGGATTAAACATTTTATTTCCTATTATATGGAATTTTATATTGATTTACAAATATAGGGAAAAACACATAAATGTATCAACCTACAATAAAATACAAGTTGTAAATAAAATGTATCATCTTGGATGATACAATAGGGAAAATAAAGTATCTAAAAAATATATTATCCTAGTTGATACAATAAAAATATAAGGTGGATAAAAATCTATATGGAAGGAGAGAAGAGGGGAAGTTTGATGAGTTGAATTAGGAAGTGTATATATAAAATAAAAATTTAAGTATAAGTTGAAAATTAGATATTGACACCAATTTTTTTATAATTTAAGATATATATATATATATATATATATATATATATATATATATATATATATATATATATATATATATCTTAAATTATAAAAAAATTGGTGTTCATATCTATATAATCTAAAGATTTTTGAGAGTGGTTTCAAACCTCTAGGAGTTATCATGCATATTTTAGGTTTTGTAAGGTCCTACTGGTTTTTAGACTTAGCCATTTTTTAGGATTTTAGATTTCATGGAGATATAAAATGAGGTATGAATGTTGTATTAAGGAAAAAATATCTCATAAAATACCATGCTCAAATATAACCCCATTCCCAATTCACTATTTAGGACATGCACTCATAGATTGATGCATGGACAAGCCCCTACAAGAAAAACTATCAGTAAAGTAATATCAATGAATATATCAAGTGTATAAATTATGCGCTATTAGTGATAACATGATTTTAGTATTGGTTATTTTTATGCACCTCTTATTTTAGGTACACCATTTGGTACTAAATTTTGTCACTTAATATGTTGCAATTTATAATGAAACACATATATTGCTAAGTGATAAGTGTTATTTTGGGAGAAATGTGGCCACCTTTGACATCACCATGGAAAATGATTATTAAAAATATTTTTAAATGTTTATAAATGATTAGAAAGGAAAATAATAACTAAAACATTAGTTTTTCCATGAATTTCATTGAAATCATGCTAGGAAGAAAAGGAAAGAATGGAGGAAAGCATGGGGAAAATAAATAAAAGAGAGAGGAAAATAAAACTAGGGAGTAATCATACCACATATTTTGAGGATAATGGGAGAGTGGGAAAATGATATAATAATGAACAAAATATCAAAATTAACCTCCATGACACTAATATATCTCAATGGTGTTATTTGGGGATTTTTTGGATGGATTTATATGGAAGAATTTGAAATTTGGAAGGGAAATAGAGAAAAGATAGAAATAAATGACAAAGGCAATGAACTCAATATTTTTATCATCTTCCAAGATTGTATTTTGAGCATAAGGAAAGAAGTAAGTTTTGTATTTTTGTTTTTTATTTTATTTTCTCATAGTTTTATTTGCTTAATAATGGATTTTGATAATGTGGTTATCCCTATGCATTTATTGGGTTTTCATGGAGCATCAACTATTGGAATCCAAATGGTGGGAGTTATACTAGGTCATGGAGTTTCCTTACATAACCTTCCTCCTTGATCTCCTTCACCAGGTGATAATCATTGTTTATCTTTAACCCTAGTAACCTTGTTTATTTATTTTTATAGTGGTTTTTATTTGTTTTATTTAATTATGTATATGGTGGTTGAGAGGAAAAATAAAAACTTGTGTGTATATATGATTTCCTAAAATATGTAACAATAGAAATGGTTATTGACTTGATTTTATGTCCTAATATAAATATAATGGATAGGTTCCTTCTAATGGTTACCATTGATGGTGTGTTAAATAGCCGAGATAATCATGAGCTTATTATTTTATGAGTCTATTTTATATTATTTATTTAATTATTCAACGTATATTATCTTTAAAACCAATATTAGTACACAAGTTATTGGAAAAGACAATATTCATCTATATCCCATAAACTTTCATACACTTTTAAATAATTTTTATTATTCTTGGGGAATACTTCATACTCAAGCTAATGGTTGAGGGGATGTCAAGAGATACTAATGAAGGGATTATATTACTAATTTATCATTTCTTTCAATAGTTGTGTAGTGAAGATTATATTAGAAAATTTTATTGATGAATATAATCAATTGCATTACAATCTTTTATTCTCTCATTTTTGACTACCAATAAGTAGTGGTTTTATTGATTCACACTGGTATTGAATTTTTTTCTAAGGAAAATAACTTGAATATTGTTTTTAGCATAATTTTATTGATGTAGACATAGTTTTTAGAATAATATAGATATTTAATATATTTTACACTTTTCATTAAATATCAAAATGAAGAGGGGTTTTATTTCTATTTTATTCTTATATGTTTGTGCTAGACACGTACTAATGAATTTGTATTAATTGGAATGTGTATACAATATTTCTCATGGTTTCATTTATTTGTGATATTGAACCTTGTATATTGTCACTTTTCTCTTAATTTTTTCAAATTGACCTATTTTTTGTTGATATTTGTATTGTGTAAATTGTTGAGTAGTTAGAATCTAGAATGCAAACCTAGCCTTGATGTTTATTTCAAAATTGTTTCATTCTTGAAAATATTTTAGTTGCATTACCATATTATGCATGAATTTTTTAAAACATAAAAAATGTTTACTTTTATCTTTGGTGTAAAAAAATTAAATCTTGAGGGAGAATGCTTGACCTATAATTATTATAAATAATAAATAAATTGCATTACTTTATTATCTATATTAATTAATATGAAATATCATTTATTAATGGGAATATTTGGTTGTAACAATATTACTTATGTATATGATAAATAATCAATAAATTATGCAAAGATTAAAGTTTATCTTATATCTTCTTCAGCACTTGAAATTACCTGAAATAAAATGAATGTATCGAGTCTTTATGATAGTTCATATTAGATTAATATTAGGTCACTTTTGAGAATGGACGGGATATTAACTGAGCCATAAGATTACTATACCTATGCCATTGTGATATTCTTGATTGTCTATTTTGAATCATTCTAACTAAGAATAATAACCCCTATTGATCTCTTATCACTAGAAGGATGATTTAACCTTATTCATTTAGAAAATAATGTTCCTTAGAGATGAATTATATGTTAATGGTAATATCAGTATTGTATGATTTGTGCTCTCTTGGATAAGGTGACTATGTTATGAAAAATTGCTCCTTTTTATGTTGTGACTATAGCTAGGAAATATATGAGTGATATATTTTACCTTTATTGAATCACTCTCATTTGATTGATTAACTATAATTTTGTAGTTGTAAAATTAAATATTATATCATTTTGTGAAGATGGCACAAAAGATGAAAGGCCATAAACAATGAGGCATATTTTTTTCTATACTTTCTAAAATTATTAGTCTAGTTTAAGACTTAAATTTTTGACATTTAAAGAACTTGAATTATGGTATTTTGATTTCATGGTGTATGAAACTTGGAATAGAAGTTTATATGTTAATTTTATTATTATTACAATGGAATATATATATATATATATCCCATTTTAATATATGACTTATAAAATGGAGTGCCAAAGAATTTTTTATTCATAATCTATAATTAAGAATTTATTGATGTATATTAAAGAATATATTTTTTTGAAAACTATTAATTTCAAACATAAATTTATTCCATCATATATTGATAGAGCCTAGATTTTACTCCACTAAATTCATGATATTATGACGTGTTATATTTGAAATTAGGTAGGGTATAACAAAAATTATATTTGAATCTTTGTTCTAACTTGGATAAGTTACAACTCCCTCAATATATATATATATATATATATATATATATATGACATAAATAATTTATTTACTTATGTGCTAAGGGGACCTAAATAAGATATATCCGTATCTCTATAAATTTACTTTAAAATAAAACAATGAAAAGTTGAACAAAATATGTTTTATTTGATAGTTTAAACTCAATTTTTATAGGGACCTATAAACCACCATTAAATAAGAAAAATTATAGATAATACATAATAAAATAAGGCCAACCGAACCTGTTAGATTCCACATGTTATATTTCTTCAAAGTGACACTCCTTGTTGCCACCTGTCTTCTTCCTTGCACTGCTAATTATCATCCCTCTAGTTTTAGTTCCCTAGCCTTCTACCAATGTTTCTACCTTCTCCACCCTTGATTTTCCTTTCTTAGTGATGTATCTCCTTAGGGTGATGGTGAGTATTTCTTTGTATTTTTGGGTTCCCTTTGGCTTACCTCCTTCTATCATTTTTGGATCCCTTATCCATTCCCTCATCTCATCGATTTATTGTTTGAAATTGTTCCATTGTTTCATGTAAGACACCAATTTCCTACCTAATTTATATAGATTGTCATGGAGCTCATTCAACTTATATTTATAACACTCTAAATTCTAGGCCAAATCATCATCCATCCTCAAAACCTATGCCACATATAATTCATGGATTTTAAAGTTAAGGTTTTTGATACCCTATTAGAATTGAAAACTTTTATTGAATTTATTTCTTGAGCTCTTCTGAAGGGGAGAAGGATCATGGTATTTTCCTTTTGTCCTTCTTCCCTCCCTCGAGTGGGTGAACCAGGTAGGTAGAGGTAGATGCATCACTTTTTATACCATCAAAAATGATATCCTTATCATAATTTTTCTCTCTACTAATTTCTAGTATATGGATTTATTGGTTCCTCATGGTGGTCACTCATTTAGAGAGAAGGAGAATTAATCCTTGGTGGATTATGTCTAGCCTTGAGTTTTTCTTGGAAGGATAGGAATATGGATTATAGAGACATGAGGAGATAGTATACTAGACTAATCCAATGGCCTTTGAATTGGTTCAACAAAAAGTAGTACAAAAAGATATGGGTGAATTTTTCTTATAGATTTAAGTATCACATTACCTATAAGCAAACATCCAACCATCTTTATAGAAGGTCAAATATTGGAAAAATCTTATTATCCATTCGGTAAATGGTGGACATATCAAATAAGGCATGTTAAATCACCAAACTACACCCTTAAGAGATGATTTTTCACCTATATAAGTTTGGGGTAACATAGGATTAACCCAAGGTTGTGGATAACGTAGGGATGAGATAAACCTCTAGTTTCTGGAGATAGCTCCCATGGTGAATAAATCATGGCTAAAATCCCAAACCTACTAACTTTTTGGGTTGAAAAGGGAGAGAGAAACATGAAAGGAAAACCTATGCTATTGGATTTCATGCATAAATATGATATCTCCACTCTATTTGACCTTTCAATTAACACTAATGAATAAGACAAGTGAGTGAACCACTATCTCCAAAGGGTTATACGCATAAATGTTTCACATAGAGGCTATGTTAGGTGATAAAAATAAGAGGGTCATGAAGATAAGGTTTGATTCAAGACACTTACTAGTCAAATTCCATTCTAAGCTCAACCACTAACACCTTCACACACTATATGACCTGCATAAAACACCATTTTAGTGTATAGGTGAGGCAAGGACCTAAAAAGAGAGAAATTTTCCACTTATGCAAATAAAACAAGAATAAACACACTAAAACATTAATATACACGATAAAATAGTCTTTCATTTATTTTACAAGGTTACAAAGTATAAATTTGGGTAGAATCTCTTCATACTCAATAGAGGGATAATTACAATCACATTCTAGCCTCAATTTATAGAATAAGGATAAGGTGAGAGAAGAGAAAATGGCATGTAAATGTGGATAATAGGTCATAATGACCCTTATTCACTCCAATAATCAATGTTAGCCTTTATAATAGTTCCCTCATCTCTCCATGCATTGTTCTAACTAGTTGATGTCCTTTAATGAGTATAGAATAGAGATGGAGTGGTGGAGGATAATCAAGCCTTGATTAGCCCCATTAAAATAATGGCCATGAAAACTTGTTTAACTGCCTCTAATTTTAGTAGTTATAAAGGTGTATTATTCTCTCATTAACCTTCATGGATCATTAAGTATCTTTCTTCTCCTTATGCATGTTGATTAGGCTTAAGAAAGTATCCCAATCCTCCATAATGTCCATGATAATTATACCTAATCACCTTCATGATGTAAGAATTTTTTCAAGGAGATATGTGAATATATTTTGGCTTGAGAGGGTTAAATAATCATCACAATACCTTCCCCAACTATCTAAAACATTTAATAAATCTATGCACCCTAAACTCATCACTAAACCATACAAAATTAGTGTTTATGATGCATCCATACAAACTACTACCATGAGTAGGATATCATCATAGTTCATCATGAGTTATATGTGTCTTCAAGACTAATTTAGGGAATTTGAGTGAAAATATCCCAATTTTTCCTCTATCAGGTCTCTATTAGGGTTAATGTAGGGTTTTAGTGGCCTACCATCTTAATGATGGTTCATAAAATATTGGCCCCAAAACCAAAACATTTCTCTATGGATATTTATCCAATATAACCCTTAAAAATTCTTGAACTATTCTTGGTCCCATGAAATTTGTATGGTGAGTCCTAAGTGAAAGTTGACAACCTTCAAACTCCTTATTAAGCATTCTATGTAAGTCAAAGTGTTAGTGATTTTTCATAGATTTAAGATCCTAAATGCAACTATTTCATCCATGGATGGTGATTTCATAGTGGTACCCAAAATACCTTAATATAATTTTTACTAAATCATCTTGATGTGTGGGATATGAGTGTTTGGGTTGGTAGCTTAACATGGAAAACTAGGGTAGTAAAACTCGAGAGGGGTGGTAGGACCAAATTTTACTACTTCCTTACTTTTATCTATATAATATACCTTATTCATAACCTAAAAAATCACTACGCATATTCTCATGACTTCAATTCTACTTGGGGGGTTTGGCTATGTCACCAAGATGAAGGTTGGGTTTGTGAGGCTTAAGGGTGGTTTTAGGACTTATAGGCCTAAATTGAGTCTCAAGAACCTGATCCACCTATAGGTGAATTTGTGACCTTAGTGTCACCATATCACCCTTATATTCATAATTTTCACCCCTCTAAATTTCCCTCATCTTCACATGTTACTATCTTTGCCCTTCCCTCATGTAAGCCTATCATGTTCATCATTGTTTATGCCAAGTGTTTAGACCAGTTCAAGTTAGAGGCCTAAATAGAATATTTTATCTTTATTTAATATTTATATAATTTTGGATCATGTATCATGATTTTATGGTTTGATAACACCCTTTCAACTAGGCCTTACCTCAATTTTGCTATGTGCATACTTCTCATATTCTTGCTCAGGGTTTATAAGTAATTAGACTTGTGTATCCCTAATAGCTTTATTTAGTGCCTTATTTACCTAAATTGATGTTTTAATCATCATGAAAACAATTATTATGCCTTAATAACTTGCACCTTATGTGTTTTTAACTCTCAAACACTTCCACACATGAAAACATCTTCAATATTTATGAATAAGGTTGTGACTGCCTATTTAGGCTTACGAGACCTAATAGCCTATCAAGACTGTTATTAATTTAGAGGGAAATATCAATCCAATTATATTGATAACCTTATAAAAAAATTAGTAGACTCATTTAATTTCTCTAATTTCACCATTATTTAGGGTTCTTGACACTTTCACCTCCTTATCTAAATATTATGCCTATAGATGGCAGTATTATGTCTTGATTGAGTGTGATTAGTCTCTTCTTCATGGATTATTATTTATTATTCATGAAATATCTCATTTATTCCATATATTTTCAACCCCATTTTACCTCATATAACTTCAAGGCTACTTAAAATGGGATTCTATGCTTAACCAACCCTATATTTATAGTCAAGACTATAGGTGTTTAAATTATAGGCTCTTGATTGTGACTATGAGAGGGATGAGAGTTGGGGTTTGATTTTTTATGGAACATAGGGTTAATTTATTATATTTTTAAATGTGTCCTCTCATACTATATCCCCTCAAATCATCACTCCATTGAGGTTTCTTAAACTTGACAACATAATCATGTGTGTGCAATAGGAATCCTAATTGAGCTTGTCTCTTTAGGGATAAGTTAAATTATTTATCCTTATTAGATCATGGTATATATATATTAAATAAATTATAAATACTTATGACTCCTATTTATTAATTAAAAATTTATAAACTCCATCCCAACATCCAACACTTCACTGCTTAGTCTTCATAATAGGCCTATAGGTGCTTAAATGAAGGCTTGTCTCTCAAAGGCTTAATGATGGGAATGGGTCCTAAATATAAGGTAATTATGGGAATGAGGGAAAAAACATATAATTAATAAAATTTTGAGATCATGTTTGTATTAAAAAAATCCTAATGATTGTGCACAACTACCCTGCTTAACCTTTTAAAAGAGATCACACAATAGACATGGGAGTCACCTTAAAAATAGGACCTGAATGACTTGTCTAATTATTTGATGTCTCAAATGTGTTTTTATGGTATATAAGTATTTAATTGACTCAAGTAAACCATAATAAAATGTAAATCCATCATTCACTTCCATTTTCATGTATTAAGGCCTCTACAACATGAGGAAACATTACCTATAGCCTACACATGTGATAACATGGAGGTTTCCTTGATCTCTATGGATCACATGTGTTAAATATTAATGGATAATGGTGTGGAAAGGTTATTAATTACCTTGATAATTCACCTAAATTTCCATTCCTCTTTCATCATGCTAAGAGAAGGATAAAATGAAGTAAACCATAACCCTGCCTAGATGGATGAGACACTGAGTCCTTCACCTTCTTAGTGATTGTTCATAAAGGAGGGAAATTAAATATAAAAACTAATACCACAAAATTGAATCCAAATAATTTCCATTCCTATTACCAAAATATTATACCCTCATATTCTCTCTCCTATCCCTATTATTCACAAACTTGATTAATTTTTTAAGGCTACCAAAGAGATTGATGGAGAAAGGGAAATGGGTTTTGACACATTTAACTTGATATATCATGGATTAATAAATATTATGTCTAAAATAAGTCCTATATACATATTTATAACTTCTTATAACCTTGACATGTCTGTACAAGCTTGACACCTATAAAGCCCCTTATTTTCTACATTTTTTCATGTTAGGAACATTGAAAGACCATTGGAGGATGAGAGGAGGGAAAATAGAGGTAAAATATATTTTAAAACTATATATTATAGGTTTGGAATCTATAATTTCATACTTTCACATGTGTAGTTCCTTTTTGGTAAATGAAATATGTGTTTGACTTCTAAAAGGACCCTTGTGTATATAAAAACAACGTTTCATGACATTATGATATTAATCAGACCTTTTTGGAGACATTCCTAATACAATGTGACACCTAAAAACCAATTTAAAAAAAAATTATTATGTGGATTTGACTCATATGATATTTTGAAGGACTATTTGATGACTTGGAGGATTAATTAAGGATTTAAATAGATTTGAATAAGTAAAACATTGAAAACAACCTTGGATACATCGTTAACCACTATGTTAAGACTTGAACAAGGCTTGGACACCCTCCACCATATTTTTATCAATGTTTCTTCTCATTAAATGGTTAGTATAAGTATAAATATCATGAAAATAGGAAACCTTAAACTCTCTAGATTACCTTAATCTTTGCTAAAGAACCTTAACATTGTCAAACAATTTTTTTGACATTATCTGGGCTTTAAAATGAACTTGAAACCCCTCCACTCACCTAAGGACCATAATGAAAACTTGGTACATCATCAAAATGATAAAAATAGGTTATGACATGAGGATACCTCAAGCAGTGTCTAAACCATACCATGACACCTTAAATAATGCTAAAAGGTTCAAACTAAGACCAGAAGAGGACATCACAAGGCATAAATACTACCATATGTAATCTTGAAGGGGTATAAAGATTTTTTTTTATTATATAGGTTGAAATTTAGCTTGGGAGGCTAAATTATTGACATCTTTGGTGACTCACAAGGATTGACCAACCTATTAGTGGAGAGAACTAGTTATATCATGTATGTCAATCATGATTCAGATGAGAGAGTTATTTAACTAGGATAATACTTCAAGACTAATAACATGCAGACATTAAGGACTACCAAAACATCAAAAACATAAGTAAATTAAAAGTAAATAACACCTAAGCACCTAAGAGAGTAACAAGATAGGACAACAAAGTAACTAAGTTAGATAACACACCACACTTATGTTGATAACACTTATTGGAAACAAGACAACAATCTAATACAAATAGATAACCTAGATCTAACTTATTTCTTATCTAGGATTAAATGGAAATATTATTTTATCACCATGGCACCATGAGGTTAGATTATCATACATTGAATGAATCCCAATTAGGTATTTCTCATAGAGTGAGAACCTCCACTTGGATCTAGATATGTTGGCATGATGATAGGCTCTTAGAAGAGAAACTAGAATTTACTACTCCATTCTCAAGTTTATAGGTTATATATGTGAATCCAACACCCAATTATATTCATTCCAAAATTTCTTACTTTACACAAATAGTCTCACTTATACCTCATCCATAGGCTACTCTTGATCAAGATTAACAATTTGAGGTAGATCTTGTGGCATGCTTGTGGGGTTGACCTCCAAGATAGATGATTATTTCTTCACGAAAGCTTGAGATCATTGAAATTCAATTTTTTTCCCAAATAGTTAAGGGGTATATACAAATGGAATGATAGTTTCATATCCTTATATAAATACCTCAAACAAGTCACCCTCAAATGAGACAACCTCTTGGAATGAAATGTTTGGAGGGATGCCTTCTTATTTGGTGATACTAACTTATTCAATTTGAATTGGATCATGACATTATTTAATAAAAGAGTAACCTAAAATTTTTATGTCAAAAAAGTATTTTTATTGATCCTTACATGGTTCTAGTTTGATTAGTCTTTCTTATTTCATAAGAGCTGATGTAGGGGTATGCATAGCATAACTTGAGAAGGAATTAGAAACTATAAATCCTTGTCTATATTCATGGAAATGTAATAAACCTTCTCCCAACTCTGATAGATCATTATAATTCCTCTCATCCATGAAAAATATTGACTAGTTTGAATAACGTTAAGGTTACCTTTATGAAGATCTTGATATGCTTGTTTGCATCATTATTTACCCACTAAAACCTCTTGAGGGTTGTCCCTTTATTCTAAAATTTATGCAAGTTGGATAAATACCCCATTTTTATACTCTTTTATACTATCATTAAATAAATCAGTTGGCATGTCATCAAGAAGATCATGAAAATCACTCTCTTCTTGGACAACAAATATGTTCTCCCCTTATGACTCACCTTGATCTTGTAACCCATCTTCTTCTACATCATTAAAGGCTGATATATGTTTCTCCTAACCAAGAGGTGTCCCAATAGTAATGAATTCCTCAAGTTCACTTAAATCACCTTCATCAACTGCCACCACATCTTGAACTTCTTCAATTACCTCTTCAATGAGAGGCTACTTTTCAACATGTATAATGGAAGATCCTTGAAATAATTCTAGAAGTGGGGTCAAATTTAGTTATGTTATGGATTCCTCATTCTTCTCATTAATCTACTCAATTTTTAAAACCAACACCTCATTCTCATTCTACATATTCTCTTGAATGGACCTCCATGATGGGAATGATTTGGAATTTTGAGGAGGGAGGGATGGGGGTTTAATGGTTTTAAATTTATAGTTAGCTTCAACATCTTGGTGTAGGTTTGACTCATCTTCCTCTCTCCATGACTCCACTAATTATTTCCAAGTTGAAACCTTGGATTTAAGGGATGATTATATTATATGTATTAAAAATTGGGGAATTAATGAAGGTACCTTCTCCTAAGATTGGATTGCTCTTGATGTTACCATTAACTAAGATAAATTTTTATTTGTATTTAACTTCTCTAGCTAGGTGAGAAAAAATCAAGTCTCATCTGATCAAATATCTCCAAAGGATGATTAGGAAGGTAATGGCCTTGCCAAGTCTAATTTGAGTCATGATATTCAATCCTTTAAACTATAACTTCTTCCCCTTTTTTCATACTCTCTTGAATATAATTGTAAGTAGGAAAGACTTAAGGAACTTGTGAGACACTTGAGAAGTTTTAGAACTCAGTTTTTGGGGTCCTTTGAAGAAGGATGGTTTTTTTAACAAAGGGTTGATATAGCATAGGGGAGGGTACATGAGGTTGGTAATATTTGAATTTCTACCCTTCATGGACCACTATCTTCTCTTCTATGCTTAAAATTAGACCACCCATGTCTAACATATCACTAGTTAGCTTTGACTGATTATCCCTCATAATATATGCCCACACTTTATTGGTTGGCTGAAATGAGTCTCCAAAATTCCTAATGAGGTTAATAGGGACCTATTGAACATACCTATTTTATGTATCAATTCCAACCATATATTTCTCATAACTCAAGAGAGTCTACTTAAGTCTTGAAATGGATGAGTTCGGAACATGGATGTGTAAACTAGGAGCACTATGACCTTACCAAGATTGCTTAGTAGGATAGTTAGGATGCTAAGGAGGTGGAATTGGGGTTGGTAGTGGCATATAGATCTAAAAATAAAGTTTGGGAGGTTCAACATAAGACTAGTAAGGGTCAACATGTTGTTAGTGAAAAGGAACATATGGTTGGTATGGGTTATAATATGACTACTAGGGTTGTGTAGAATATAAATATATTTCATATTTAGACATTATACATTATAATTCAATGGAAAAAAATGAACTATCAATAACAAAACACCCTTTACCCTTGGATGAAGACCTTATGAATGATGTAAATTTTCCACTAGAGTGCTTGAAGCTTCTTGAGATCATCAAAATACTACAAGTGACTTTTAAAATTGTTTGAGTATTAATCCTATAGGGCATGCCAAAATTTATAACTTACCAAAATTCACCCTTAGGAGAAGATTTTTAAGACCTCTCCAAGTTTGGGGTAACATGGGATTAGCCTAAGGCTATGGGTGACCTAGGGTGGGATAAGCTTCTAGCTTATGGGGCTAGCTCCCTTGGTACATTAATCATGGATAAAATCCTAAACCTAATAAATTATTAGGGTGAAAATAGAGAGAAAAACATAAAAGGAAAACTTATTATATTATAAATGATGCACCAAAATGATATCTCCACTCTATTTGACCTTTCAATTAACACTAATGAACAAGACAAGTGACTAAACCAATATATCCAAGGGGTTATAAGCATTAGTGTTTCACATAGAGGATATATTATGTGACTAAAACATGAGGGTAATAAATATAAGGTCTGATTCAAGACACATACCAGTCAAACTCCATTCCAAGATCAACCACTAACACCTTCATGCATTATATGACCTGCATAGAATATTGTACTAGTGTATAGGTGAGGAAAGGATCTAAAAAGGGAGATAAATATGCCACTTATGAAAAAAAAAAAGGAATAAATATAATAAAAAAAATAATATACAATCTGAATTAGTCCTTTATTTAGTTTAAGAGGTTACAAAGTATAAATTTGGGAATAATCTCTTGATACCCAGTAGAGGGAATCATTATAATGGCATTCTAGCCTCAATTTATAGAATAAGGATAAGATGAGAGAAGATAAAATGGCATGGAAGTGTGGATAATATTCCATTATTACCCTCATTCACTCTAATAATCAGTTACAATCTACATAATAGTCCCTTCATCTCTCCATGCATTATTTTGGTTAGTTGTTGTCCTTTGATGAGTATGGTGTAGATATGGAGTGGTGTAAGCTAATTAAGGATTTTTTGGACCCATTAAAATCATGTATATGATGAAATATTAAACTCCCTTTTATTTTTTTAATTACAAAGGTACATTATTCTCTAATTAACCTTTATGGATCATTAAGTAGCCTTCTTCCCCTTGTGCATGTTGACTAGGCTTAAGAAACTATCTCAATCCTCTATAATGGCCATGAGAAGTGTACCTAATCACCTTAATGAGGTATTTACATTATTTTATGACCCTTTATTAACTCCCTTAATAATCTTATATTCAAAAAAACATTTTCTTTTATTGTTATAATAGGCCTTCTAGGCAACTAGGCATAGTGACTTGATGTGAACTACTTGGATGACTATGAGACCTAAATAGAAAATTTATAATAGGTTAGTGATAATTTTAAATGTCTATATAATTATAATATATCATTAATTATTCCTTCCAATCAGTATAAACCTACAACTTTACCCATCTAGGTGACTAGGTCAC
This sequence comes from Torreya grandis, assembly GCA_037957365.1. Classification (NCBI taxonomy): domain Eukaryota; kingdom Viridiplantae; phylum Streptophyta; class Pinopsida; order Cupressales; family Taxaceae; genus Torreya; species Torreya grandis. The sequence goes on along the minus strand of JARHVA010003624.1, from coordinate 128,529 downwards.
TTATTACTAACTTGTATAGACTAGCCTTTTGGTGCAGACTTGTAAGAAAATTTTCATTGATATTTATGAATATTTTATGGAATAATAGGGTGAAATGATCCTCATAATACCTTCCCAAATTATATTCAACCTTTCATAAATCTTTTTACCCTAAATTCATCACTAAAACCTATAAAAATAATGTTTCTAATTCATATGTACAATTGTATGTGCAAACTACTTTTATGAAAAAGACCTCCTTAGAGTGAATAAAAATTTATAGGTGTATTTATGACCAATTTAGATCATTTAAGTGTAAAAATCCCATGTTTTCATCCACCAAGTCATTATTAGGGTTTATGGAGGGTTTTAGTAGCCTGGCATCTTAATGATGGTTCATAAAGTACAACCCTCAAACACAAAAGATTTTCCCATGGATGTTTAACCAATATACCCCTTAAAAAATTCAAAAATACTCTTGGTACCACGCATATTTTATGGTGATTATTGAGTTAAATTTGGTAACCTTCAAACTCCTTGCTAAGCATTTTGTGTAAGTTGCATTGTTAGGGATTGTTCATAGAGTTGGGATCCTCAATGAAAATCTTTACTCTATGGATATTTAATACATAAGGGTCCAAAAATAACCTTAATATAACTAGGATTGAATCATATTTCCATGTGAGATATGGTGTTTGAGATGGCAGGTTGACATAGAAGACTATGGTAGCAGAGCTTGAGAGGGGTTGTAGGACCAAATTTGACTACTTCCTTGCTTTCCTCTCTTCAAAACACCTTATTCATAACCTGAATAATTAATATACAACTTATCATGGATTTAATTCTAATTGAGGGGTTTGGATATGTCACCAAGATGGAGGTTGGGGTTTTGAGGCCTAAGGGTGGTTTTAGGCTTTGTAAGCCTAAACTAAGTCTTAAGAATATAATCAACTTGTAGGTGAATTGGTGACCTCAGTGTCACCATAAAACCCTTATATAATTTATTTTCACTCCTTTCACTTGCCATCATCTACCTAGACCACTATCTTTGTCCCTCTCTCTGTAATCCTTACATGTTCATCACTATTCATGCCAAGTACTTGGATCAGTTAGAGTTAGAGACCTCAAGAGTCTCTTTTCTCATTTTTATTATTGATATAATTGGGCCTCATGTATCATGATTTCATGGTTTGATAACACCCATTCAATTATCTCCCCTTCAATTATTCTCTCTACATATTTCTCATATTCTTGCTTAGGGTTTATGAGTAATTATGCTTATGTAGCCCTAGTGGCTTGGTTTTGTTGGTTCCTAGTTGTACACTTCATATACTCAGCATTTAAAACTTGAATAAAATGGAAAATAAAGATTAAAAAACACTAATATGTCATTATATTCATGGAAGGGCTTAGCATCAAGACTAGACCAAATGTAGAAAATGATTGAGAGGCACCTACAAAGGGTATGATCATCTCCCTGCTACTTATGACTCTAGTTGAACGAAGGTGAGAGGACATATGGGGGGATTTTATCATATGGAGAGATTGTACAATTCAATATCCATGGGGATTTTTAGCACACAAACATAGTTCTGACTAGTGTATGACCAGAGTTAAACACTCCACCTAGGAAGGGTTGTCACATAGAATGCACAAATGCATTAAGTTAAACACAAGCTACTGAGGATAGATATGGATGTTATTTCAAAATTTATTTTAAAGAATTCTCAATAACATAGGTGCTAAATAAAAGATTAAAATTCTAAGATTTAAAGCACAAAATGTAGACACATGTTAAGTATGTAATATTTATGCATCAATTAGTAAATAACACTCATAATATGCAATTGGGGGTATTATTTATAGGGTAAGATAAGGTATGACACTTTGTTAATTATAAATAGGAAGGGCATGGTGGTGTGCTATATATTTTTCAAATAGCAATGGATCTTACAACATTCATGACATTATCCTTAGCTAAAGATGTAGGGAAAACTCAAATACAAGATGAAACAAGTGTTAAATGGTCCCTAAAAGGTTAGAACATACACTAAAAATAAGCTTTTATATTCTTTTCCCTATCAAATCCATAAACCTAGGTTTCCCTAATAAGTTATTCAATAACATACTTCCAAGTTAAACTATAGAAAGGGATTTATTACCTAGATTCATGCTTAAAATGACAACTAGTAAAGAACACAAACCCAAATATCAAATCATTAGAGCTTGTAAAACACATTACCACACTTCATCAATAGGAAATAGAAAATAACCATGATAATTTTCATTAACTTGAAAATAAACCTTACATACATCAATTTTTCAAAATACTACCAAGGGGACACGCATGGTGAATCTACTCTATGTTTGGATAGGGGAGGCATATATAGATTATCTTAGAGATTGATAATGAATATAATACTTAAATCACCTTATAAAGAGAGACAACATAGACATAGTAATGATCCTAAATTTTTTTATAACCTAGACTTGGAAAGAAGTAAAGACCAACAACTACCACCACAATGGCTAACCAACATCTTGAATAGAGAAGAAGACCTCTATTTATAATTTTTACCCATTTCAAATCTATAATTTCCAAAGTCCTAACAATATGATCCTAGCTATAATAAATTATTTTTCACACCTAGAATCTTCATGTAACTATAACGAAAATGATTGTTGAAATTGCCTTTACAAGGAATGATGGAGATTTTCAATAAACCACTTGATTTATTGGTTGGAAATGATTTAAAATGAGCTAGAAGGAAAATATTCATGTGGGATAGAAAATAAACCATTTGTCTTTATATAAAACTACCTAAAGATGCCCTAGACCACTTGCTTGCATAGTTTTAACCTTCTATACAACTCTTTTTTCATTTGTGCATGCCATGGAAAAACATGCTCTTGCAATGATTTATTAAGAATATTTTGAATCCATGGCTATTCAAATGATCATCTTTCAATGGCCCACCATGACCTTGAAAACCATTTTGGCTTAAACTTTCCTTTTCACAATTTGTATTTTTCACCATTGTTTCTTGAAAACTATTTAATTTTCACATATTTACCTCTTAGGGATTCCATCATATATTTTTTTAGTGAAAAAAATACATTATTTTCAACCATAGGGTTACCGTGCCTCATTTATAATTTTTCCAAGTTAACCTAGTGCTAGTGGTGAAAGTTCCAACCAATTGCATTGCACAAGGTCCTTGAATATGTCATGCATCCCTATATACATCATCATGTCAGGTTGTTTATCAATATTTTCTTCAAATTAACCTCAAAATTACTTGTCTCCATATGTCATTGGACTTTTTGTTCATCCATCAAGCATTTCACTATAGACTTGTCTAAACTACCATCACAAACTCTAGCCTTTTAGAGTTGTCAAAGGACATTTGATCATCCTTAGAGGGTTCAAAAGATGCCACATCTACTTTAAACTTCATTGAAATGGCCACATTCTTATGTGGCAATTCTAGATCCTTGTATGCATGATGAATGTGAGCATGCCACATGGCATCTCTATGGGATTTCTATGTCAATTTAGAATTATCTTTTATTTCAATCCATTAAATATCCATTAAGACCTCCAGAGATCATGACACCTATAGAATACATGGACTTTATGCACTATATACAATCAATCTCAACCTAGACTAGCACCCTTCCACCATGTGGTAGTTCCTTATTTAGCCTAAATATTTGACAACTTAGATATCACTCATGTTGTCAATCTTGATTTGCATGATCAAACAAAACCATCAATCCTATTTACCACATATCAAACTCCACTAGCTATCTCTATGGATTAAATTTGATGTTGATGCACCTCTCATTTGACATCCACTTGAACATATTTGATGGGCATGTGACCATAAAATTTAAGCCCAAATAGATAATCACCAAGATTAATTTTAACATTTGCATACCCATCATTTTATTTCCATGTGAACATCTTTGATGGGTGTGTGACCATCAAATTTAATCTCTAATAAATAGTTACCATGGTTTAAATTTGACATTTGTGTTATCATCATTTGAAATTCACATGACTCTTAATGATGTCCATAAAACCATTAAATTTATTCCCTAATGTATAATGTTTGAACTTAATTTTGACATAAACATAACCTTTAATGACATCCGTGCAACTATCACACTTCTGCAATTTAGGCAAATTTCTTTAAGACTTTGTTGATTGAGCCTTCTAATTTTTGTGATTTTTACTCATCAAGCCTTTTATATTTCAAGGCTTTTGTTCCAAAATAATCTAGTCTTTACCCTTTTGTGTCAGGACTTTTATTCCACAATAATCCCCTTGCAACAATATTTTTGAAGTATTAAGCACATTCTAGATTTTTGCTATGGATAAAACGTCCAATAAAATTCCTTTAGGTTTTTTTTCATGGTCAATTTGCCCAATAAAAATGATCCTTTGGAATTTTTTGTTGAGAAATTTTATTGAAACATTTTAACTTTACATTTTTCTTGAAATAATTTAATTCTTTTGAGCTTTTTTCATGGGCAAAATGCCTGAAGGAATTAAACCTTTGGAACTTTTTGCATGGGTAAAATACCTAAAGGAATTAAACCTTTGGATATTTTATGAAAACACATTGGCCAAAATAAATAAGTTCACAATTTTTGAAAAACTAATTTTACCAAAAAACTCTAAGGGATTTATACATGTAAAGACCAAATTAATAATTAGAAGATTTAATAAGAAACTTGACCTTTCATGAACATTTGAAAATAGGACTTGGCTAAAGACTTAGGCATTTACACTTGAAAAGGGATAAATTGTTTTATTACAATTTTTGGCACTAACACTAGCTCTCACTTGGGGATGCATACCCCCTATGGCTATGCAAAGAACCCCAACACATAAAACTAGGTGCCAATCCATTGGGCCATGGAGTTAACACTTGATCAACTTGATAGAAAACATTTAATAAGGCTCAAAAAAATAATGAAGACTAAAAAAAATAGATTAGGAAGATCTAAAAATAAACACATAATAAAACAAACATGGAAATTATACAAACAAGGCCCAAATCAAAGGGACAATAAAGTGAGAAAATAACAAAGGACAAAACACTATACAATTTATACATAATACATGTTACAGAATCAATCAAGGAAGTGTTTTAAATGTTTTCCATTAACTAACATCTCCAATATTTTACCATCCAAATCTTTTAGAAAGAAAGTATTTCCCCAATTTGATAATTAATGGACTAGGGACCTATCCATAAGTCATAAAATTTGCTATGCTTTCCCTTTTCCTCATGCCTGTTATCCCAAAGTAGAACTAGATCACCTACTTGGAAATTCCTTAGATAATTTTTTTTATCAAATATATTCTTCAAATTTTATTTGAACTTGAGGTGTCTTTCATGAGTTTGTCTTCAAACCTCATCAAGCTCAATAATCTGGTTCATCCTACTTTCATAGTGGTTGATTTTCTCATCATCCTCTAGTTGCTATATAAGCTGATAAGTTTGCAACTATAAATTCACTATTTGAGATCCATAAATAGACTCAAAAAGAATTTTTCCTATATTTATCTTAGGCATAATCCTATTAGCTTGCAAGGTAAACTTTAGTTGTTTACCCCATTTCTTCTTGTTTGCCTCCAAAGTTTGTCTAATGATTTTGAGCAAGTTTATATTATTGGATTATACTTGCCCATTCCCCTGAGGGTTGTGATTGGAAGAATATGTCTATTCAATCCTATATTATTTACATAATGACACAAAATTCTTAGCTTTGAAACACATGTAATTTGTCTAAAATAACTTTCACAATCACACCAAATCTACAAATAATTTGATTTAGCTAAAAATCCATAACTATCTGGTGTGTTGCTTTTTTTGTAGGGATCACTTCAACCCATTTTGTGCAGTAGTTAGTTACAAATGCTATCCATCTATGCCCAGTTCTTGATTAATCAACAATTTATCTAATTAAATCCATTACCCATTGTCTAAATGGGCCTTCAGTCATCACATGTTGTAAGGGAAGATAACTTAAAGCTTTCATGATCTCTGTAAAGAGTTGATATTTCTCACACTTTATGACTATCTAAGTAACATCCTTGAACAATGATGGCCACCAATAACCATCTCTCAAAATTTTATGAGATGTAACCTTAGGCAAAAAATGACCACTACGCACTCCACTATGGAAGTCTTTAATTAGGTCAATAGTTTGTTCTTCTAGCACACATCTTAGGAGAACCCCATCTAGATTCTTCCATGCTAATCCATTCTCAGTTAAGAAGTATTTTTAAGAGACATGTTTGAGAGTTTTTCTTATATTTTTGTCCAAGTTAGGGGATAATTCATATTTTTCAAGTATTAAACAATATCTCTATACCACAGATATATATTAAATTGACTCAATGAATCATCAACATTAAAAATATCAATGTTTATCTCAAAAAATTATAAATTGGTCTCAACCATAAGCTTAGCTAGACACATCGCTCTTACTAACCTGGTGGTCTAAATATCCATGGCATACTCTTGTAACTTTTTGACCTACCTTCATCTCTTGTTGGATACTTTAGTCTGAGTCAAGATGTCCATCATGGTATGTAGGACATAAGTGACAATTTTTAAGCTCAAAATATATGGCTTGAACATCTTGATAGCTTTCAAGAGAGTGAAAGCTTACTTTTCCATGATATGATAGTTTATTTTATGACCTTGCATAGATTTTATAAAGAAATCTATGGGCTAATCATGACCATCCTCATTAATTTTCAATAGTATAGCAACAATAATATTATATGATGCAAAATAAAATATCTAGAATGGTTTTGTGTAATCAGGGTTAGCTAAGATAAAATCATACTTTAAATCTCCCTTGATGTTATTTAATGCTTGCACAACCTTCTCCTCACATTTGATTGTCTAGTCCATCTTCATCATGGAAGTAATATACAAACTAATCTCTATAAAATTGGACACAAACCTCCTTACAAAGTTAAATTGTCCAAAGAAAGATTGAAATCCTTTCTTGGACTTTAGGATAGGTACTTTATAAATGTATTTGACCCTTTCAAGGTCAATCATGAAACCATACATAGAAACTATATGTCCCAACAACTTGGCCTTTTGTAATTCAAATTGGCACTTATTTAGATTAAGTAAAATGTAAAACTCCCTACATCTGATCAACACTTTTTTTAGATTCTTCAAATTTTCTTCTCTAGTATTAGAGTAGACAATAATGTCATCCTAATACATAGCTATAAAATTATTAATCATCCCTATAAAAGTAACATCCATAACTCATCAAAATTTTATACCATCATTCATTAACTCTAAAGGCATCCTCGTATATACATAAATGACCCAAGGCATTGTGAAGTTGGTCTTGGGTCTCTCAAATTCCTTTACCATAACCTAGTTTTATCCTAATAAATTGTATAATGTTGACAACATCTGGTATCTTACAACACTCTTCAACAAGTTCTCTATATTGGGTAGGGGATAATTATATTTTAAATAAGCCTTATTTAGATTCTATAAATCCACACATAAGCAAATGTCATCTTTCTTATTCTACATAAGGACTAAGTTCACCACCAATGGTGAATACCTAATGGGCTAAATTATTCCATCATCCCTTAGCTTCTTTAACTCATCCCTCATCTTTGTGGCCAAGATGGGTTTAATATACCTCTATTTCTACTTGAAAGGCTTGATATCAAGCAATAATGGGATGATGTGTTGAAACAAGTCTTCTCTTATATGCTTTTAGCTCAGAATAATACCATTCTAGATAATCTTGGTACATTTTAAGTAGTTGCATGTAATATTTTTTCTCAACCATACTCAGGTGAGTATGTAGACAAAAATTTCTTAGATTATCATTGAATCTTTTGGGACTATTGTAGATTTTTTTTACTTACTTGCATGCCCTACCTTTATATTTACAAGGGTAGTGTTTTGAGTAGCATCACCTAGTTGCCTATTTCTCAAGTAATATTCCTTCTTTTAGGTAACTACTAAATTATTTAATAGATGCCTATCCTCAATTGATGTAACTACCCCATGATATTTATTAATCATCATAGAACATAAGATATCAAAATCATGAATGGTTAATTCATATGCTTGTGCCATATTAACATCACAAGCAAATTCAAAAGTTAAGACACTCTCCATTTCAATTATGCTCTAAAACTGATCAACCATAGTAACATTTATCATTTCCTTAGAGGTGAACATTCTACTTTCAAGAATTTTATAATCAAACATAAAAATCTCATATTGGGATGACACATAATTAGGTTCATTTGAATCTTCATCAATTTGTTCAGTAATATCACATGGAGGGTGTGGAAGGAAGCACTTGTCACACTAATTAATGTCTAAATCAGAATTCATAGCATTTACTTTGGCATTTAAAGGATTAGGCACCTCTTTTATATCTCCTCTATTCTAATTTTTATCATCATGTGTAGGCCTATTTTATGCTTGATTTATATCTGGAGCTCTCTCATGACTTATAGACCCATGAGGTAGTCCCTTCTTAGTTTTAGCTATCTTGTAGGATATCTCTTTGATAGTGGAGGCCAAAGTCTTAACAATCTCTTTAAGGTTGGCTATCTTAGATGACATATTTTCTAGATTATTTAGCTTTACATCAACATGATTGTTCATGGGCTTACCCATATCATTTATGTTATTCTTAATTTAGATGAACATATTGAATGCAGACCATAGGTATATTGGAGCCTTGTCCCTCAAGTAATACACAACCTTCTTGTCAAAGGCATCACAATACTTGATCAATCATGTTATATCATTGGGCCTAATATTTTTGGGTAGCTGTATCATAACTTTGTTGAACCATGTATTGAAGTCCTAAACACACTCATTGAGGTTTTTATTGATGTTTTCAAATTAATCCAAAAGAAACCTTGGATTAACTCTTTTATCATATTGAATTATGAAAACATTCTTCATTTCTTCCCATGAATTAATACATCCATGAGGTATAGAATCAAACCAATCTCATGTATCTTCCTCCAACATGTGCATAAACAACATAATGCACACATCCTCATACTCAATATCATAATATTCAATGATATTTTGAAAAGACCTTATGTGCTTATCACCACTCACTGAATTATTCTCTTGAAACTTTGGGAGGCATTTCCTAAGTTCATTTGGGAATTCATTAGAATAGCCTTCCTTTTCATCAAAATTTATAGGCCTGAATCTAAGAACATAGAATTTAGAACATTCATTCTCATCTAGATCCCTATGCCTCATGATTAGTTCAATATTGGGTTTAATAACTAGCAAAGGGGTATGAGGGGGTAAACACTGTGGACTTGGTGGGTCTGACATGGGAGGGGATTCAGTTGGTTGGGAAGAAGCAAGATAATAACCAAGACTATATGTTTCAAAATTAGTAGAAGAGCTATGATATTCCTCAATAATAGGAAGATCAATAAATAGTTCAAGATTATCATAATCATGAATGTTATTAACAACTAAACTTTGCCCTTCAATAGGCCTCCAAACTTGTGCCATTCTCCTTGGATGAATACTTAAATGAGAGATGAGTTTCTTTGATAGATAAATTCTAAAATATGATCTCAATCCTTATAGCTTTCCAAACAAAAAAATACTCAAAGATGAAAGTAATAAAATATAGTTCAAACTAGCCATTGGTCTTCATGAAACTAGATGATAAAATGGAGTTTCCAATAGAATCAAAATTATAGAATAAAATAATTAACACACTAATTGTGATACATGTTGAAAACATATTTTTCTAAAGTTAATGATGATATATAATAAAAATACACTAAATTTTTTTTAATAATATTCGAAAGGATGAAAAACCTTTCAACATGCAATGTTAACAACTCTTTGTAATAAACGTAGAAAAAGTCAAATTGTCAAATATCTCAAATCCTGGCATGTCCCTAGTGGAATTATGTGATGTTGATGGCCAAGATAGTCTGACTATAGAAAATAACAAGTAGATAATCTTTAAACTTGAAATACTTACATCTCTCTACAAGAGTCTATGATAACATAATTGCCATGGTTCTTAGTTTCTCCTTGATATTGGTGTCAAAAAAGTGTTGGTTCCTAGTTATACACCTCATATGCTCAACCTTGCACACTTGAATAAAATGGTAAACAAAGATGAAAAAATCATTGATATGCCATTATATCTAGGGAAGTGTTTAACATCAAGACTAGACCAAAAATAGAAATGACTGAGATGTACCTACAAATGGTATGGTCAGCTCCTTGCTACTTTTGGATCTGCATGAACCGAGGTGAGAGGACCTATGGGGTAGCTTTTTCATATGGAGAGATTCTACAATTCAATATACATGGGCATTTTTGGCACACAAATGTAATTTTGACAAAGTCATGACCAAGTTACACACTTCACCCAGGAAGGGTTATCACATGGAATGCATAAATACACTAAGTTAAACACAAGATACTGAGGATACATAAGGATGTGATTGAAAACTTCGTTTTAAATAATTTTTAACAACATAAGCGATGAATAAAAGATTGTAATGTTGGCCTTTAAAGCACAAAAGATAGACACATGTTAAGTATGCAATATTTATGCATCTACTAGCAAATAACACTCATAATATATAACTAGGTGTATTATTTATAGGGTAGGATAGGATAGGATGCTTTTTGAATTATAAAGATGAAGGGTATGATGGTGTGCTAGAGAGTTTTAAAATATCAAGGGATCTTACAACATTCATGACATTATCCTTAGCAAAGACGTAGGGAAAACTCAAATACAAGATGAAGTAAGTGTCAAATGGTCCCTAAAAGGTTAGAACATATACTAAAAATAGGATTTTAGATGCTTTTCCCTATCAAATAAATAAACTTAGGGTGCACTAATAAGATATTTAGCAACATACTTCTAAGTTAAACTACAAAAAGGGATTTATAACCTAGATCCATGTTTAAAATGACAACTAGTAATGAACACAAACCCAAATATCCAATTAGTAGAACTTGTAAAACATATTACCACACTTCATCAATAGGAAATAGCAAATAACCATGATCATTTTCATTAACTTGAAAATAAACCTTACATACGTTAGTTTTTCAAAATACTACCAAGGGGACAAGCATGGTAAATTTGCTCCATTTTGGATAGGGGAGGCATATAGAGATGATATTAGATATTTATAATGACTATATAGCTACAATCCTTACTAAGAGAGATAAAATACCCACAATAATGATCCCAAAAAGATTTAAGAACCTAGATTTGGAGAGAATTAAAGACCAACAACTACCACCATAATGACCAACATAATGGCCAACCGACCACTTGAATAGAGGATAATCCCTCTATTTATACATTTTTTACCCATTTCAAATTTTTAATTGCCAAAGTCCCAAAAATATTATCTTATCTATAATAAATCCTTTGCCACACCTTGAATCTTCATATAACTACAAAGAAAATGATTGTTCTAACTTCCTTTACAAGGAATGATGGAGATTTGCGACAAACCCCTTGATTTATTTGTTGGAAATGATTTCAAACAAGTTGGAAGGAGAATATTCATGGGGGAGGGAAGATAAACCATTTATATTTATGTGGAACTACATGAAGATGCACTAGGCCACTTGATTGAATAGCTAGAACCTTCTAGATAGATCTTATTCCCTTTATGAATGCTATGGAACAACCTGATCTTGCAATGATTTCTTGGAAATATTTTGGATCCATAGATATTCAAACGATCTTCTTTGGGTGGCCCACCATTACCTTGCAAACCTTTTTGGCTCTAACTTTCCTTTTCACATTTTTCATTTTAAACCTTTAGTTCTTGAAAACTATGTGATTTTCACATATTTGCCTCTTAGAGCTTCCCTCATCTTTTTTTAATGTAAACATGCACTATTTTTAACTTTGGGGTTACCATGCCTGATTTTAAATTTTTTCAAGTCAACCTACTACCAATGGTGGAAGTTCCACCAATTAAATTACACATGGTCCTTGAATGTGTCATGCATGCCTTTGTGGCATTGCCATGTCACATTGTTCAATAATATTTTGTTCAAATTGACCTCAAAATTACTTCTCTCTATATGTGATTAAACTTTTTGTTCATCCATATAGTATTTTAGAGTATACTTATCCAAACTACCATTAAAAATTCTATCCTTCTATAGTGGTCAAAGGATACTTGATCATCCTTAGAGGGTTCACAAGCTACCACATATACCTTAAACTTAATTAAATTTCCCACCTTATTATGTGGTAATGTCATATCCTTATATGCATGATGAATGTGAGTATGCCACATGATATCTCTATGGGATTTCAACATCCATTTAGCATTATCTTTTATTTTAAGATGTTAGATCTTCATTAAGACCTCCCAAGATCATGCCACTTAGAGAATCCATGGGATTTCTTTGCTCTATACAATCAATCTCAACCTAGACTAGCACCTTTCCACCAAATGGTAGATTCTTATTTAGCCAAAATATTTGACAAGTCAACTCTCACTAGCACCATCGATCTTGATTTGCATGATCAAACATGGACTATCGATCCCATTTTCCATGGATCAAATGCCACTAGCTATCTACTATAGATTAAATTTGACATATGTGTGCCCATCATTTGACATTCATGTGAACAACTTTGATGGGTATGCAACCATCAAATTTAATCCCCAATACATAATCATTGAGCTTAATTTTGATGTTTATGTACTTTTCATTTGATGTCTACATGAATGTATTTTATGGGCATGTGACCATCAAATTTAAGCCCTAATAGATAGTTACCATGGCTTAAATATGATGTCTACACACCCGTTGTTTGACATTTACATGACTATCAATGATGTCTACATGACCATCAAATTTAAGCCCTAATGTATAATGGTTGAGCTTAATTTTGACATCTAATTGACCATTAATGACATCCACGTAAACCTCATACTTATTTAATATAGGAAAATTTCTTTAGGAATTTGGTCATCAGGGCTTCTACTTTTTAGGACTTTTACTCATTAAGCTTTTTATCTTTTGGGACTTTTTCTCCATAGTAATCTTGTCTTCAACCTTTTTGTGTCAAGATTTTTATTTTGCATAAATTCCCCCTCAATAAACCTTCTAAATTATTGAGCACATTTATCCTTTTTGTTACAAAAAAAATGTTTGATGAAATTCCTTCAGGCCTATTTTGATAGGCAATTTGCTTGATATAAATGATCCTTCAGACTTTTATATTGAGTAACTTTCTCAAAACATTTAAAATTTACACTTTTCCTAAAATAATGCAATTCTTTTGAGATTTTTTCATGTGAGAAAATCACAAAGTAATTAAACCTTCAAACTTTTTATGTGCGTAAAATGCCAGAAGGAATTAACACTTAAGATATTTTTCACGAACATTTAGCCAGAACAAATAAGTCTTTAGGATTTTTGTGCAAATAATTTTCTAAAAAAATATAAGGGATTTACACATATTCTAAGTAAATACAAAATTAATACTTCATCGATTTAAGAATAAACTTTATCGATTTAAGAATGAACATTTGAAAACATGACTTGGCTAAGGACTTAGGCATTTACACTTGACAAGGGCTTAATTGCTTCAGTGTAATTTTAGGCACTAATAGTTTCAATACCTTATTTAATAAACTTGAAGTTATCATCATCCTAGAAACCTTTTTTATGACTTCCTCACTTTCCCCTTATGTGTTTTTGACTCTCAAACACTTCCACACATGCAAATGTCTTTAATCTTTATGAACATGTCTATGATTTCCTATTTAGGCTTATTATGCCTAATAGCCTATCAAGACTCTTGTTGATTTATAATTATAAAAAATTCTAAGTAGACTGATAACCTTAAAAAAATAGTGATTATACTTCCTTCCTTTCTCTCATTTCACCATTATGTAAGGTTCTTGACACTTTCATCTACTTATATAAAGATTATACATGTAGGTGGTAATCTTATGTCTTGACTGAGTAAGTGTGGTTGATATATTATTCATGGTAAATTATTTATTAATAATGACATATTTCATTTATTATATTGAGTTTCAACCTTATTTCACCTCATATACCTTCAAGGGTCCTTAAAATGGGCTTTTATGCTTAACTTGCACTATACTTACAATCAGGCCTGTAGGTGTTCAAATTATTGGCTCTTGACTATAACTATGTGAGAGATGAGAGTTTGGGTTTCCATTTTTATAGAACCTATGGTTCCTTTCTTAGATTTTTCAATGTGTCTTATCATTTTTTATCCCCCCAACTCATCACTCCATTAATGTTTCTTAAACTTGACAACATAATCCCATGTGTGCAATAAGAATCTTAACTGAGATTTTATCTTAAGGGTTGAGTTGAAAGGTTGATCATTATTGGAACCTACTCTATTCATCTCTCATGATTTTTATATATCCTTATGACTCCACTTGATTTATTAATACTTTCCACACCCCATCCCAATAGCGAATACTTCACTTGCTTAGTTTCCATAGTAGGCTTCTAGGTGCCTATAAGAGGGCTTATATCTCAAGGGTTTAAGAATAAGAATGGGTATAAAGTATAATTAAGTGAGGGGAATGAGGTAAAAAACATATAGAATGACTAAAATATGGATCTCATGTGGGTCTTTAAAATAACCTAATGATACTCTACATTTAACCTCATCACACTTGTAAAGGAGATCACACAATACACACGGTAGTCACCTTAGAGACAAGACCTAAAGGAGTTTTCTTATTATTTTATGGATCATCTATGTTTTTATGGTAGATAAGGCTTATATGGAAACTAATAAACCATCACATAACATAAATTAATTTTTTTCTTTCATTTTCATGTATTAAAGGCTCTACAATATGAGGAACACTATGTGTAGCCTACACATGTGATAGCATGGAGGTTTCCTTCCTATCTACGAATCACATGTGTGAAATAGTAGTGGATAATGGTGTGGAAAGGTTTTTTATACCAATGATAATTCACCTAACTTTCCATTCTTCTATCATCATGCTCAAATAAGGAGAAATGAAGAAAACTAGAACCCTACCTAGATGGATGAGACAATCTGAGTCCTTCACCTTCTTAGTGATTTTTCATAATGGAGGGGAAGGTAATATGGTAAATAATGATAAAAAATTCAATCCAACTAATGTCCCTTCCTCTGACTAAAATATTAGACCCTCATATTCTCTCTCCTATCTATATTATTTACAAACCTAATTGGCATTTCAAGGCTACTATTGACATCAAATTATGCACCCTAGGATACTCTAGCCAAGCTCCTACAATTTGATACAATATTTTATCATCTCTCAATTTTATGGGAAGTTGTAAGAGAGATTAATCTCTAGTATTATGAGTGATATCTCCCTAGATCTTCTTTGAAATGCTTGTAAACTATTCTAATACTTGTTTATAGGGAAAGAGTTAGGAGTTTGCATGAAGTAAAACTAAACTAAAGTGGTGATTCACCAAAAGATATCCCAAAAAATATCATACTTATATTAAGTAATAATGATTTCTAAGACCAACTCTAAGCCTTAAATGATCCTAAAATAAGTGATTCAATATGAAGGAAACATACATGAGACAATCAACATGATAACTAGTCTAGGGGTAGATTGCACACCATAGAGATAATAAATTACTTGAAGAGGAGCCTAGTATCATAATTACACTTCACATAACCAATTAAATCATAAATATTGCTTAAACATGAAGGATAGAGGAATAAATGATGATATTATCACTTAACATCACTATTCATCTCTCTCACACTTAGACAAAAATGTTCACAACTCATAATTAGACTTACATTCAATGTTTAAAATTAAAGTAAAATGTTATTCTAGTAGGTATTCACCATACCAGATGTGGTATTATTATACAATGGCCAAAATGGCTCATACTTATAGAAATTGGAAAGAGAGGAAAAAGAAGTCCAAGAGACAAAAGGATATGTGTCCAAATGTGGAAACCAATTACAATGCATGTAGGTAAAGTGTAAGAGGAGCTAGAAACTGACTTGCGTATGTGTCTATTCCAAATAATCATCCTCTTCCAAAATTGGCATAACATCTCTTCAAACACCTTACATGAAATTTCCTTCATAATTAGCCTTCATTGGGCATTCCAAAGCTGACTAGGGGCATGTGTCTCTTTTGCACTAATAAGAGGAAGTTACAAGGAATCCTCTACCTACATTTGAAGTTTTCCAAATCATTTATATTCTCTTACACAAGAAGAACCAACATCTGTCATAGTGATCACTCCTTTTCAGACCTTTATTAACACTTGGTCTTAGAATCTACTTATTCCTCCTAACTGATACATAATAGTGGTCTTATGACACATGTTAGGACACCTCATATGCTCATCTCCATCCAAAACACCTTAGAATACCTCCAAATTTGAGTTTCCACTCTTTCCACTATGTGATCACTCATCTCATTTTGGACTGGCTAAAGTGAGAAGCCTAGTAGATACACTTAGTATAATTTTTTATCTTTGTAAATGACATGGGGACTTGATTCAAATCCCAATATATCCTCCCAAGTGATTATCATCCTTTTATCATCTTCAAAACCTACAAGACACAATAAATTATCAAAGAAACTAGTCCCATACTCCATCCATATGGATTCCATATAATATGACTCCATGGATCTAATATTCATGGGTTTCCAATATCTTTCCTTTAGGTCCTAGGGTTAAATTCTTCCATCTTGGTGAATTTTTAACCTCATCTCTCCAATTAGGTCCCAAAATAAGGGTTTTGAAGGGTTTTAAGTACATTGGCCCTTTAAGAATTGTTCATAAACCTCTGATGTCAAATTTATGAATTGACAACTAAAAGTACTTTTTAAGGACCCACTTCAACCTCCTATAACCTCTTGGAATCCCATGCAAAGCTTTTAGGTAGGTATGAGCATTTGAAGTGACCTTCTCAATTATACCCCTTCTCTTTGCATACCTTATCATAACATTGGGTCCAAGAATGATCAATTTGGGATTTATTCTTCATTCTAATAGCTCCAGTAGGTCAAATTATTCCTCATGCATCTATATTAGCCCATTTTATCCACTTGCTAGCTCTCCAAATGGTTTTGAGCTCCCTTGTGCATTCTATGAGGCATGTGAAAGTAATGAAGCTCTGTTGATGGAGTTTGTAGTTATACTGATGGAGTCCATATTTCAACTGTAGGAGTTTATAGTTTTTCCATAGGAGTATAAAGATAGATTGATGGAGTTTGTAGTTTTTTTAATGGCTTAAATATCTATATGTAACCCTTCTTCGTTAGAGCATCCTACTTATTTGCAAAGCTTATAGCAAAGTGTTTTAGCTTGTGTTAGGTTTCCTCTAGCTTCTCCAATCATCACTTGGGATTGTTATAATGAATTAGGAGCCTCATTCATGTTTTTCCATGCTTATCCAATATTTCCATATCTTGTGTTCATATCCACTTCAACCCTAGCCTTTAATTTCCACCATTTTCTATCTCATTTGCAAGTTTTAAGCCCTAAAAGTGGCCTATCTCTGAGATAAAACATAGAGTATTAGACTTTATTGTTTATTATTTTTTAATAAAAGGGAGGCTTCCTTAGTTTTCTATGACCCCTTGTACTAAATTTCAGATCTTAACACCTTCCTTTACCCTTTCAACTAGCATGAAACTCAAAACTAACTTATGAAGGTGATTACCTACATGTTGAGGGTGGAATTGGCCCTTTTGACCTCATAAGTGGAGAAATTTGATATATTTTCCTTTTTTAATCTATATATTCATGTTTTTTTGGGTTCATATCATCATATTCAAGCCTTGGAGATTCTCACTTAGTCTTATGGAGGTACTTGACTCTCTAATTATCTTCATCTAGATGTGTGTGATTTTGACACTTTGAAGGTTGGATGTAGGTTGTTTTTTGCATGTAGGAGAAATATTAGTTCCTTTGAAGGACCTCTCATAGCCAAAAAATAATAATTTTCCCTTTATAAGCCATCCTTGTCTCCTAGGAGTTTATTACCCTCTTCAAAGTGTGACCTTATTTGACAATTACAACTTTTCTACACTCCTTCGTACACATGAGATGTAGTTTTAGTAGAGATGAGATGTACCATATAGAGTAGAGTTCTCTTCATTGAATATATAACCTAATTTGGGGTAGAAAACACTATTTAGATACCATTCAAGTCACCACTCCCTTATTCATGTCTTTTGTTCACTTCTTCATTACTATAGGCTTGCTACAACACTTGTACGGAATGGTGATTTGCACAAGGTAGCTGAGGGTTGAAATCTTGGGAAATCCATGTGTATGTGTTATTTTAACACTTCCAAACATCAAAACTTAATCCACGTGTTACCCCCATGTATTTATGCATGCCTCCCAAGGACTAATCCACATTGCAAATTTATCATCCTTAGAAGCCAATTGTAGGTGTATTGACTCCATTTGAGCTTTGAACCTATTATAGCTTCTAATGTGAAATTACCTTCTACATGCTACCTTTACAATACACTTATATTCATTAGAGATTCTTCTTTAAAAATTTCAAATGAGAACATCACCCTTTTTCAATGAAACACAAGCTTTGAAAGGTAGTTGGGACCTCCAAATGGATCAATTCACAAGGTTTTGGATGAGGTGAAATCCTAATTTAGAGAAACTAAGGTTACTTTTCCCCAAAATGGAAACATAACCATTTATGTTTATATTGATTTGAAACTTGCATGAGCAATGGTGATCCTTCTTCTCAAACTATTGAGAGACTCTTGATATGGCTATGGTGAAGAAAATCCTTGACTATCTGACTCTACTATGACTAAGTGTTTAATTACCTCATATCTCCTACTATAGTACCATGAAAACCAAAACTTGGGAAACTAATAAGATTACTTTAAAAATAATAGAGATCTCCATGCATTTTTCTATACCAACATGGTTTTCACATTTATCTTAACACTTCACGAGCTCTTTTAGGATATGAAACATCAATACAAAGGTGTATGCGCTCTTGAAACCATGTAAACATCACCTTCATCCACAAAACTAGAAAAAACTCCTTTGAAGATCCAAAGGGAAACATGGAAGTTCCATAGTGCTCCACATTTGCCAATTATCTAAGGTAAGTTTGGATGTGGTGAGGAATAAATTTTCATCCTCATGAAGTGATTTAACTAATTAGACCCTACAAACCACCTCAAGAGAAGAGGAAACCTGTAGGGTATGGGGAATGACAAGAAAAATGGAGTGGATAACTTATAAGAGATGGTTCATAAATATTATCCAACCAATATCTAAAATCTTATTATGAAAATGAAGGTCAACTCATTTACTATCCATCCCCAGAAGCATTAGACTTAAAACTCTTCCAACTAACTATACTGAGTACAAATCTATGAACATTAAAATGCTTTCCAAGAGAGCAATGGAGAGATGAAAATATTTTGAGAAATTTTTCGTGCTTCCAAAGATATAGAAACATAGGTATGTATTAGAGAATGTGAAGGTTCACACTCCAACCTTCCCACATGTGCCACCTTGTCATAGGTTGTATAAGTGCCTAAAACCTCTTATTTCTTCAAAAAAAATACTTTTTTTTAATTTTTTACCAATTTGTTAGCTAAAATAGTTACTAAAATTTAAAATTGACACTTATGAGGTGACATAATCTTTTTAAGCTTGCAAAATTTCCAAAAAATCCATACAAGGCATTAAATGCACTATTTGGCTATTCAAAAGACCTTAAAAAGAGTTGAAATGACTTGTGGGGCCAAATCTACAATGGCTAGACTATTAAAATCATTAATTAACACTAAATTAATTATTAAAGACACTATAATATAAAATTTTGCTATATATGTTGACCCAAATTGGCTAGATAGTCAATTGGGTCAACATTCTTGGTGATTTTACAAGGGTGGTATGCTTGTAATACCTAAGACTAGTAGCCCATCTTGTCCATTGGGCCATGGAGTCTCTCTAACACATTTATAACACTCAAATAACTTTGTAAAACAAACACAACAAGACACACTCAAAGGAAATACCCATGTGTTCAACTAGAACACTTAGGGAACATAACCAAAAATGAAAAGCATACACATATGCTACTATGTACAAAATAGACCTCACAAAGACTAATAGTTGAGCTTTAGATGTATCCCATTAATAAGGATAGGTAAATATTCTCCATCCATCTTGGTTATTTTAAAGGAGTTTCTTTGCTTTCACTTGTTAGTGATGTAAGGGCCACTCTAAAAAGCATCAATTTTGGTGTGTTTACCTAGTTTGGCTCTATCCTTAACTCATTTCAAAACTATGTCACCTTATTTAAACACTCTGGTACTTTTTCTCTTGTCAAAATAATTCTTCATGATTACTTGGTGGTGTTCCATAGTCCTATGGGAATTATCTATTGATTCTTGTAACTATATAAGTTCAGTCAATTTGACTTGCATTGGATTATTCTCAAGTGGTTTTAGCTATTGTGAAAGTTTTAGATTAGGTAGTTATTGAGAGATAGACAATCTATATTCTCTTTCATAGACAATAACAAAGGGATAATTTCTAATTAAACTCTTAGGAGTAATCCTATCAGCCCATAGGGCTATCTTCAACATGATGTGCCATGCCCTTTGATTGTTTTCCAAGGTCCTCTTGATAATCTTGATAAGATTTTTATTAGTTGAAGCAGACAATACATTACCTTGGCTATAATAATTGGATGAAGTAATCAAGTAAAATCCATTCTTATTTTCCCAATATAAAGTTTTATCACTCATGAAAGCTAGTGCATTATCAAAAATGATAGTGTAGGGAATTCCAAACCTTGTTATGATGCTTTCATGGAACTCCAAGATGGCATTTTTAGTTACCTCTTTAAATGCTACAACCTCTACCACCCTTTTAAAATAGTTTTTTGAAGTCAATATCCATTCATGTCTAGCACTAGAGGGAGGGTTGATCATACCAACGAAATCAAGGCCCTATTACATGAAATACTGGTCTACTTGGATGGGATTCAATGGAAGGGCTGTAAGATTTTGTTCTCCCACAAATAAGGAATATTGAGAACACCTCTTATCCCTAGAGTAGTAATATTTGAAGAGGCTATGCCAATAATACCTAGCCCTCATTATCTTTGTAGCTATTGTTTTTAGGGAGAAATGACCTCCATCTACACCATTGTGAAACTTTTCTAGCAAGATGCCAAACTAATCATTATCAACACACCTTAGTAGCACACCATTCACATCCTTCCAAAAGAGAATACCATCTACAAGAGAATAAGGAATGGTGTTTAATCTAAAATACCTTCTTGTTCAAACCATTAGGACACTCACCATTTTGGAGGAAACCAATGATGTCTTGTGTCTAACTTTGAATTAGTGTGTGACTAGTTGGTAGGGGATGAGCTTGATTAAGTAAGAATTATTCCCTTGGCCCTTGAATATATGAATCTATATGTTCACATATCCCCTTTCCTCTTACCAATTTTTTCACCTTGATATCAACATCATATTCTATTACCTTTGTGATCCACCCAACACTCTTCCCATTGAGGTCTATGCTTAGGAAGAACTCTTTGGTTCCAGGATGAGAGACCATGACATGTATCTTGTTATTTTAAACCATGTTCCTAAACTTAATAAAACCTCTTATCATAACTATAGATTTCTTCTCAACAAATGTGTACTTGACCTTATAGTATTCCAATATTTAACTAAAGAATGCAATGGGTTATTAAATTTCCTCATCATTATTTTGAATAAGCATAGTTGAGATTGTGTCAAGTTAGAAAAATTATAGAGTATGAAATATTTGAAAAAGTTTAGTTTCAAGAAATTAGGAGATTGGGCAATTGCTTGTTTGATTGCCTCAAAACTATTCTTACCTTCCTTTATTTAAGCAAAAGCTTACTTCTTCTCGAGCATGGTTGTGATAGGATTCAACAAAGTAGAAAAAAATGGAATAAACCTTCTTAAAAAGTTGATATTTACCAAGAAAATTTGTAAACCTTTCTTGTGTAAAGACAATGACAAGCTTAAAATGGCTTCTATCATTTCAGGGTCAATAGACAAGCCTTCTTTTGGCATAATGACCCAATAACTTACCTTCATGAACAACAAAGATAAAAAAAATTGGATTAAGAGAAACTCTTAACTCTATACACTTCTCAAATACATGCTTAGATGTTTCATGTGGTCATTAGTATCCTTGGAAAAATAGTTATATCATCAAGGTATAAAATCAAAAACTCATTGATCAAACATTTAAAATCCATCTCCATTTCTATTTGGAAGGTAACACCAACATTAAACAAACCAAAAGGCATCTTTATATATGCAAATGTCCCCCATTTTGTGGTAAATGTTGTCTTGAACTGATCATCCTCATTCACTAATATTTGGTTATAACCTGAATAGCCATCAGGTAGTGAAAAACATTGAGAACCTGAAATCACTTGCAGATTTTTTTCTATGGAAGGTAGTGGATAATGGTATTTGAGTGAAAATCTATTGAGATCCCTAAAATCCACACAAATTTTTATCTCTCCACTCTTCTTTTGAACATGTATAATGTTAGCTACCCAAGTTTAGTGCTTGATAGGAAAAATAATTGTAGACTTAATCAATTTGGTGAGATCTTTTTTAATTAGTTATTCTATCATGGGATTAATAGGCCTTTGTTTTTGCCTAACTATTTTATCTCCAGGTTCTAACTCAATGGTGTGATGGGCTAGACTTGGATAAAACCCTTTAAAACCCTTGTATTCTCAAGAAAATATATCGTGAAATTCTTTATGCAATTTAATGAAGGCTTACCTTTCAGAAAGGGAACATATCTTACCAATTTTTAGAAGCTTATCCTTGAATTTCAAGATTCTTTCATAGTTATCTTCCTTTTTAAACATGATTTCCATTTATTTCCTTCTTTTATCATATTCATTGAAGACACTCTCCAAAGTAACTAGCCCCTTTAGTATCTTGTTTGTCTTCAGTTGAATAACTTGTTCTTCATATTGATTTTGAAGTTTCTTTTGGTTCTTTAAAAAAAATTCTGATTCATTTTGTATGATGTGTGTAATGTTTTTATCACTCTCAAACAATTACTAAGAGACTTAATTATCTAGATTAGAATTTATCACAATGACGTTGATGTGAGATTGGTCCTTCTCTTTATTTACATTAATAACTATATCAAAGTGTGCTCCTATCAAAACCAACCTATCAACATGTTTATTTTAATCTCTTGGTATAGGTTGGATGTTGAAAGCATCAAAGTCCTCAATTAAATACCACACATTATTCTTATAGGACTTAGGAAAAGGGTTCTTAGCTGTATCTTGGTTCCTCACTTGATGTATAATCAATTCACTAGCTCTATAGACCTTCAAATTCTTGATTCCCTTTCTCTTTGCCCATTGAAGGTCATGAACCAAGCCTTCATATTCTACCACATTTCAAGTACAACTAAAATGTAATCTATATGAAGATTAATATTTTTTATTTGAGGGAGAAACTAACATGACACCATATATTTCCCCTACCTTGCTTTTAGAGCCATCAAAAAACATTTCCCATATCCCTTCAAATTCATAATCCTCATTAGTGAGTGATGGTATATTAATGTTCTTCACATGCATACAATATACCCCCAATTATGTTTATTATATGAATGCATAGGGATTATGCTCATAATTTTTAGTACCTTACTCATCAAGAAAGAGATAAAAAACACCTTCAAGGGGAAAAGATGTTTCACCACCAATGGCACTTTCTTATTTCTCACTAATTATATAATTCTGATTTGAATTTGTCTCCACATATGGTTCAATGTGAAACCTTGCCAAGGGTTATGTCATTATATTTAATTTATCTCCATATCTTGTTCTAAAATCTAGAAAAGATCAATCATCTATAAGGTACCCTCCAATATTAGCTATGAAGTCTCTTGACAAGCAAATAGAAAAATGAGCTGGAAGATCAACCACCACAATGTCTTGTAAGATGGGGAAACTTAGAAAATCATAAAATAAAAATTTCAAACCTTTAACCAACCCCACCATCTTGGTTAGAGTTCCATCAAGATACAACACACCCTTACTATGAATCTCATACTTTAGTCCCAACTTGTCAGCAACCACCTTAGGCATAATGGTGGTACTAGCTCCACTATCCACAATGCAATTGTGTACCAATTTTTTTCCCATTATGAGTGTGAGGTATAAAAGTGGAGGATTTTAAGATTTGGTGGATGGTTCTATGACATAATTAGGTATTTTAGTAAGGGATACACCATTGTGTCTTGGAGTTTGAGGGGTTACATAAATGTTTGAGAGTTATTCTTGTAGAAGTTCCTTTTGGCCAGGCATATGCAAGACTTCCCAAAGAGAAATTCTTGTCTTGGTATTATTCAAAGAATCAATAATGTTTAGAGAGGAATTATTCACCTTTTCTTGAATTCTTGAAGGTAATGAGGGATCTTGAACATGTCATATTAGAGGTTTGGCATCCTTATTCATAGTCTAACTTTGAGGAGTAGTGTGATTAGTAGGATCTATTACATTAGTACTTACATTGTGTGTCCTTGGAGATATACTACTTGGAGTCACTTGTGTTGCTAGAATATCTCCTAAAGCCATCTTTTTAGACCTTGTCTTGACTGTAACTGATGTATTTTGATTCAACACATAATTATCTTCTACTCAAAAATTCATAAAACTAATACTTTGGCTACTACCTTCTCCTTGAACATCCCTTTGCACAAGAGTTCTCCACCATTATGCATAAACTGACCTTGAGAATTACCCCAATGATCCAAATGTTCCTTTTATTGAACTAGATTAGTGTGGACTAGAACAATTATCTTTGTGGATGGAATGGAATTAGGATTATAGGCATTGGTTTGTCTAATGAAAACTTGTTGACCTTGTCCTCTTCCTTGGTAATTGTATTGGGGTGTAGGTCTATAGGTTTGTGAAGGATAATATTAGGGATTGGGTGGAACACTTACATATAATTGAGCTTGTTTGAGTTGAACTTGTAATGACTAAATCATTTCATCTTTGTCTATAGCTTTATCCACCTTCTTGGGAGTGGTTTCAGGTTTGACATTGGTATTGGAGCTTGTTCTATGCTTGGGGATTTAATTATTTATGAGACAACAAAGGCATGGAGACTCTTGGAGGTAATTTCCTAGCTTATATCAAACTATTCTCAACTTTAATGGTTATCTCATATGCCTTAGGTAAAGTAAATCCTCCCATTGATTGCAACATTACTACCACATTAGTTCCAAAGCCTTGAGATAGGTGGGGAATAAAAATCTTAGAAGAGGCCTCATGATAGGTGGCAACCTATGCCATGTCCTTTGAAAACTTTCATTGAAATCTCCCATAAACTCATTAGGACATCTCTTTATCACATTCAGCTCATGAATTAGTGAGGTATGGTCACTCTTATTCTCAAACCTATTCACCAATAACTCTCCAAAGTCATCCCAATTAGTAATCCAACCACCTTCCAAAGTTATATACCAACTAAGTGCCTTACCCTTTAAAGACATGGAAAGTAATCTAATAGCTATGTTAGCTTGGGTGATATTTTAGAAGTTGTAAAAGTTTGAAATGTCCTTAATATGCTCAGATGGGGTAGTATGACCCTCTCCATTGAATATAGGGAGACTTTTGGTATCATTGGGAGGAATAGGATCATATGTAAAAGGTTAATTATATTTTAGGTGTTGAAGGATAGGAAAGGATGTTGTCTAGCCATCTCTTCTTCCTCTATTTTATCTCTTATCTCCCCAACTTCTTCTTCTTCATCTACAAAAACTTGTTGTTCAAGATCTCTAAATGTTAAGAATGATTTAGGATGTTTTTCTTCAAAAGGAGCTTTAGATAGAGGTACTTTATTGAAGGCTCTACTATAAGAGGATCTAGTAAAGACCATGAAGTATCATATGAAGAACATGATCTACAACTAGAGATTCTGACCTTTTGGAGTCACCAAATACTAGATTAGAAACACTTCTACAACCTTGGGCTTGTCAAGACCAGCATTCACCTTGACATGGAAATAATTAGGACCAAATTTCCCATTGGTCATGCCAAAACTATTGACATAAAATTGTGCAACCTATGATACTCTATTCAAGCTCCTATACTTTTATGCAACATTGAATCATGACTATCTAGTCAATTTAGGTCAACCTATATAGCAAAAATTTATATTATGAGGTCTATCATAAGTCATTTAGTGTTAATTCATGCTTGTAATAGTCTAACCATGGTCAATTTGGCGCTAAAATTCATTTCAATTCCTTCTAAGGTCTTTTCAATAGCTAAAATAGTGAATTTAATGCCTTGTACAAATTTCTTAGGAATTGTGAAAGATTTAAAAGATGATATCACCTCATATGTGTCAATTATAACTTTTAGTAACTATTTCATCTAATAACTTGGGAGAATATTCAAAAAATTAGTTTTCTTGAATAAATAAGAGGTTTCATGCACTTGTATGGCCTATAACAAGGTGGCACATGTAGGAAGGTTGAAGTCTGACTCTTCATCTTCTTTGATCTATCCTTGTGTTTCTATAGCTTTGTAAGCACAAAAAATGTCTCAAAACTTTTCCATCTCTCCATCGCTCTCTTGGAAAGCATTCTAATGTTCACAGGTGATCCAAAACTTAAAAGCTTTGGTTGAAAGATAATTCAAGAAATAAGAACAAAACAATTCAAATAATGTTATCTTTGATAAGAGATGTTTTATTGATCAAATTTGCAGATCCAAACATATGGTTATCTCTAAGAAGAGATGTCTGATTTCCATTTAGGGTTACATCTTCATTTATACATGTTTTCAAGGTGTGGGGAGGATATGGAAGGTCACCAATCTTGAGGGAGATGAATTGGTTTGACTTCCATGATTTACAACAATACAGAATTCAAGGAATTACTATTTTTAGAAACTTACTATTTTTAGACTGCACTACTAAAATTGAAATTTAGGACACTTCCATTGGGTTTTAGGGGGCCAAACTTCATTGAGAAAATCTCTATTCCATCTCACAATGTTCCCCTCATTATTAGCTTTCCAACAGTTCAAACGATGAGTCAATTGGAGCTATGGTGCAAAAGTTATGGCTCCCAGAAGTTTCACCATCAATTGGGGTGGACCAATCACTCAAATTGTCATCTGAATTATTGTATTGATCAAAAGGTTTGTATTTGGTATGGTCAACTAAAAAATTTTCAGGTATAGTGCTTCTAGGGGTGGATATTACATGAGTTGACCTTCATTTTCATAATAGAAGTTTAGAGATTGGTGAGCTAAACTTTATGAAAAATCTCTTAGAAGTTAGACACTCAATTTGCTTATCATTCACCATACCCTACAGGTTTCCTCTTCTACTAAGATGGTTTGTACTATCTAATTAGTGTAATCACTTCACAAGGAGAAAAATATCTTCCTCACCACATCCAACCTTGCCCTAGCTAATTCAAATGTGTGGAGCACTATGATACTTCCATGTTTCCCTTTGGATCTTCAAAGGAATTTTTTCTAGTTTTGTGGATGAAGGTGATGTTTCCATGGTTTCAAGATCTCATAAACCTTTGTATTTGTGTTTTATATCCTAACAGAGCTTGTGAAGTGTTGAAATAAATGTGAAAACCATATTAGTATAGTGAAATACATCAAGGTCTTTATTGTTTGAAATAATTTTTGTTGGTTTCCCAAGTTTTGGTTTCCATGGTACTATAGCAAGAGATATGAGGCAATTAAACACTTAGTCACAATAGAGTCAGATGGTCAAGGCTTTTCTTCAGCATAGCCATATCAAGAGTCTCTTAATACTTTTGAGAAGAAGGATCACCATTTCTCATGCAAGTTTTAAAGAAATATAAACATAAATGGTTATGTTTCCATTTTGGGGAAAAGTAATCTTAGTTACTTTAAATTAGGATTTCACCTCATCCAAAACCTTGTGAATTGATCCATTTGGAGGTCCCATATGCCTTCCAAAGATTATGTTTCATTGAAAAATGGTGATTTACTTATTTAAAAAAATTTAAGAAGGATCTTCAATGAATATAAGTGTATTTTTAAGGTGGCATGTAGAAGGTAATATTACATCAGAAGCTATAATAAGTTTAAATCTCAAATGGAGTCAATACACCAAAAGGTGGCTTATAAGGAGGATAAATTGGTAATGTGGATTAGTCCTTGTGAGGCATATATAGATACATGAGGGTAACAAGTGAAGTAATTTTGTATGTTTTTAAGTGTTAAAATAACACATACACATGGATTTCCAAAGATTACAACCCTCAGTTACCTTGTGTAAATCACCATTCTGTACAAGTGTTGTAGCAAGCCTATAGCAATGAAGAAGTGAACAAAAGACATGAAAAAGGGAGTAGTGACTTGAATGGTACCTAAATAGTATTTTCTACCCCAAATGAGGCTATATATACACTAAATATAACTATAGTCTATATGTTACATCTTATCTCAACTAAAAGTACATCCTAGGTGTACGAAGGAGTGTAGAAAAGTTATAATTGGTAAAGAAGATCACACTTTGATGAGGGTAATGAAATCATAAGAGACAAAGATGGAGTATAAAGGGAAAATTAGTGATTTTTTGATATGAGATGTACTTTAAAGGTACTAACATGACTCATAAATTCAAAATACAACCTACAACCAACCTTCAAAGTATCAAGAACACACACAACTGCAAGTGGGATGAAGACAATTGGAGAGGCAAGTGCCTTCACAAGACTAAGTGAGAATATTAAGGGCTTAAATATGATCTTATAAACCCAAAATAACATTAATAGATAGATAAAAATATGCAAATATATCAAATTTCTCCAATTATGAGGTCAAAAGGGCCAATCCAACCCTCAACCTACAGGCAGTCACCTTCAAAAATTAGTTTTGAGTTTCATGCTAGTTGGAGGGGTAACTGAAGGAGTTAAGAGGTGAAATTTAGTACAAGGGGTCCTCATGAATTAATAAATCCCCCCATATATTCAAAAATATTTAAAAATAAATGCTAATACTTTTTATTTTATCTCAAAGATAGGCCACTTTTAGGGCTTTAAAATTACAAAAGAGAGAGAGAGAAAA
This sequence comes from Torreya grandis, assembly GCA_037957365.1. Lineage (NCBI taxonomy): Eukaryota > Viridiplantae > Streptophyta > Pinopsida > Cupressales > Taxaceae > Torreya > Torreya grandis. The sequence continues at coordinate 99,336 of JARHVA010003624.1, read as the reverse complement.
TGGTGGAAATTGAAGGTTAGGGTTAAAGTGGCTATGAAAATAAGATAGTGAAAGCTTGTATAAGCATATAAAAACATTAATTAATTATCCTAAGTCATTGGAATAATCCAAAGTGATGATTTGAGAAGCTGGAGGACACCTAACACAAGCTAAAACACCTTGCTAGATGTTTTACAAGTAAGCAAGATGTTGTAACCAAGAAGTGTTGCATATAGATGTTGAAGCCATCAAAGAAAATATGGACTCCATAAATATAGATATAGACTCCTACATCAAAACTAAGGACTCCATTAGCATAACTATGGACTCCATCAGTAGAACTTCATTACTTTTATAGGCCTCACAAATGCACAAGGGAGCTCAAAACCATTTAGAGTGCTATAAAGTGGATGACATGGACTAGTATAGACCCATGGGTAGAAATTTGACCTTTTGGAGCTATTGGAATGAACAAAAGACCCCAAATTGATCATTTTTTTGACTCAATGTCATGACAAGGTATGCAAAGAGAAGTGTAATTTAGAAGGTCACTTCAAATTTTCATACTTATCTAGAAGCTTTGCATTGGATTATAAGATGTTGCAAGAGGTTGAAGGGGGTACTAAATAATAAATTTAGGGTGTTGTTTCATAAATCCAACTTTAGATACTTATGAACAATACTTAAAGGACCAATTCACGTAAAATCCTTTAAACCCATTTTTTAGGGAATCAATTAGAGATATGAGGTTCAAAATTCACCCAGATGGAAGAATCTGACCCTAAGACTCGAAGTAAAGTTGTTGGAAACACTATGAATATTAGAGACATGGAATCATATTATATGGAATCCATATGGATGGAGTAGGGGACTAATTTCTTTAACAATTTCTTGTGTCTTACAGGTTTTGAAGATGATCAAAAGATGCTAATCACTTGGGAAGAGAGTTTGGGATTTTAATGAAATCCCCATGTCATTTAAAAATATCAAAAATTGTCATAAGTGTCTTGACTAGGCTTCTCACTTCAACTAGTACAGAATGAGAAGAGTGATCACATAGTAGAAAGAGTGGCAACTCAAATTTGGAGGTCTTCTAATGTGTTTTAGATGGAGATAAACATATGAGGTGTCCTAACATGTTTCCTAAGACCCTTGTTATGTATTAGTTAGGGATAATAAGGATATGTTAAGGGCAAGTGTTAAGAAAGGTTTAAAAAGGAGTGTTCAAAGTGATAGATGATGATTATTCTTGTGCAAGAGAATATAAATGATTTGGAAAACTTAAAATGTAGGCAGAGGATTCCTTTTAACTTCCTCTTACTGATGCAAAAGAGACACTTACCCTTAGTCATATTTAGAATGCCTAATGAAGGATAAAGATGAAGGTAGTTTCATGAAAGGTGATTAAAGAGATGCTATGCCAATTTTGGAAGAGGATGATTGTTTGGAATATACACATATACAAATTAGTTTCTAACTCCTCTTACACTTCACCTACATGCATTGAAACTAGTTTTTACCTTTGGACACATGTCCTTGTGTCTCTTAGACTTATTTTTCCTCTTTCTCTTTCCAATTACTATAAGTATGAGCCATTTTGGCCACTGTAGAATAATACCACATCTGGTATGGTGAAGCCCTACTATAATAACATTGTACTTTAATTTTGAACATTTAATGCAAGTCTAATTTTTAGTTTTTAACATTTTTGTCTAAGTGTGAGAGAGATGAATAGTGAAGTTAAGTGATCATATCATCCTTGCTTCCTCTATCCTTCATTTTTAAGGAATATTTCTAATCTAAAAGGTCATGTGAAGTGTAGTTATGATACTAGGCTCCTCTTTAAGCAAGTTATTATCTCTATGGTGTGTTATCTACCACTAGACTAGTTGTCATGTTGATTGTCTCATGTATGTGACCTTCACATTGAATAACTTATGTTAGGATCCTTTAAGGCTTAGAGCTGGTCTTAAAAATCTTTTTTACTTAATATATGTATGATAGTTTGTGGGATATCTCTTGGTGAATCACCACTTTTGTGTAGTTTTACTTCATGCAAACTCCTAACTCTTTCTCTATAATCAAGCATTACAATAGTTTATAAGCATTTCAAAGAATGCCTAGGGATATATCCTTCATAATACTAGAGATTCATCTCTCTTACAAGTTCCCACAAACTTGAGAGATGATTCAATGCTGCATCAAATTATAGAAGATTGAATAGAGTATCCTAGGGTGCACAATTTGATGCCAACGGCAACAAAAGAGCTTGATAGATAAAAGAAAACATTTTTTTGACTTGTTTGACTTGATATGTCATGGATTATCTCGTATTATGTCTAAAGTAATTCCCTTTGTATATTTATAACTTTTTCTAACATTGAAATGTTTGTATGTCTCTACAAGCTTGGAACACCTACACAACCCCTTCTTTTCTACATTTTTTCATGTTAGGGACATTAAAATACCATTGGAGAATGAGAGGAGGTAAAATAGAGGTAAAATACATTTTAAAATTATACATTATAGGTGGGGAAGCTGAAATTTCATACTATCACATATGTGGGACCCTTTTATTAAATGAAAGACATGTTTGACTTCTAAAAGGACCCTTTTATGCATAGAAACACATTATCATGAGATTATGATAGTAATGAGACATTTTTGGAGACATTAATAATAGAATTTGACACCCAAATACCACTTTACAATTTTTTATAATGTGGAGTTGACTCATATAATAGTTTGAAGGACCATTTGATAACTTAGAGGGTCAATTGAGGTTTTAAATAGGCTTGAATAAGTAAACCATTGAAAACAACCTTTTATACATCATTAACCACTATGTTAATACTTGAACAAGGATTAGAAACCCTCCATTATCTTGATATCAAGGTCCATTTCAAATAAATGATTAGGACAGGATGAAATATCATGAAAATAAGAAACCTTAAACTCTTCAAATTACCTTAATCTTTGATAAGGAAACTTAACTTTGTCAAATAAGATTTTGGACATTTTATAGGACTTAAAAGGCACTTGACACCCCTATAATTTCCCAAGGACCATCATGAAAACTTATTACATCATCCAATGGCTCAAAATAGGTTATGCCATGAAAATATCTCAAGCAGTGGCTAGCCCATACCATGACACCTTAAACAATGCTAAAATGATCAAAATAAGACCAAAAGAGGACATAAAAAGGCATGAAGACAACCATGCATAAGATTGAAGGAGTTTAAATAATTTTTTTTTATTATAGGGGTTGAAATTTGGCCTAAGAGGCCAAATTATCAACAATTCCTACATGATATCTTTTTTCTATCACTTATATTTGAATGATTTCATGCCCTCATAAGACATATTGGTAAAATACCCAATGAGTTCCTCAGAGAATTTGATAATAACTCCCTTGAATTTCACATGGTCTTATTCCTATCCCACCATGAAATTACTAGATAAATTATCATCATGACCTTCAATCCTAAGCGTAAAATCTATGATCTTGCCCTTCTATAACTTCCTATAAACTTTTTAGTTAGTTTGGAATTAAACATAAGATATTGGTTCAAAATGGTACCTATCTCTTCCCATGATGTTTTTATTATTTTTGCTTATATGTTGATGGTTTTAGTGGGACAAGCAGTAGTTTAATATTCTAATATTTTTTTTATTCCATATCTGTTGGTAGGAGCCTTTTTAAATTGATGTATATTTCACCATTAGACTTAAATTTTATGTCATTATTAAAACACAAAGTGAGTTTAAACCTTTTTAAAATCATAATTATTATTCTTATGTGCATCTCCACTACTATCTTGAGGATCTTAGAGTTTTACATCATTATCGATCAAGGGGTGGATACATGATGGGATGTTGAGGGGTCCAATTTACATGGAGAGTTATAAGCTGAGTAAACCCATATTTTCTAGGGTGTATACCACCATGTTACCTTGTTGAAATATATGCATGATATTATAATAGGTTGAGTGAAGGAGACACCTAGTGTCATCTATGATTTAGCTAATTATGTAGGATGGTTGGACCTTTCTTGATAGGGAATTTAGGATGTTGATCAGGTCCCCTTCTATAACCATATTAGGTATGTTTATTTTGACTTACAACTAGATGCCTAAGAAGGTATATTTGGATTCAAATACATGGTTAGATTATATTCCTATTGGCCCTACATAGGTTATAGTTATAGTCCTTAACTCATCCCTCATGACATTGCCTCCCCACCCTACTTGGATTTTTTTATATGCTCCATAAAATTTAGCTTTAGCCAACCCTCATGGGGGTGATCCCATTTTATGAGCTTCAAATCTAGAAAATACCTATTCAGATGGGTATGAGATTTCACTTATCTAGAATGAATTTATCTACCTCAAAATCTCCCAATTTATCATTTAATATTATTATCCTCCAATTCTCTGCAATAACATATTGGAGTCTATAGAAGTAGAGAAAGGGGTCGGAACATTTACGACCAAATATATGGGCATTTGTTTTCGACTAAATGAGACAAAAATAGATGGAAAGGGTAAGAAACTAGAGTAATACCAAATAAGGGATCTTCCAAGGGGGTCTCCATTAGATGATGAGGTCTAATACTAAGTAGAGCTTAACCCTAAATAAGTTGAAATTTTCAAGGGGGAGATTCTAAACCTAGGCCCTAAATAAAAAATCAAGGAATAAATGGTTCATGAATTTTAGTGTTGAGTTTTAAAGAGCAAACTTGTTGGGGATGGTCATCCCCCACGTTTCCAGAATGTCAATAGTAAGGATTTTGTTATGGGCTGTAAGCTAGAAAATAATGCTAACCTTAGGGTTAAAGTGTTTAATTTAAAGGTATTTCTAATTATTCCAATACTCCAATTTAACTAGGTTGGCAGGGAAGATTGATTTGATCATGTACTATCCACTATCTTTCATGGGCCATAGGAGAGTATATTATTTATGGAATATAGCTATGTAAATTTTATAAATTTGGGAGTGGAGGTTGGAAATTTCTAAGTTAATTTACACATTATTGACCACATAAGGAAAAGCAATCCATTTTGCTCTTCCATTATATCATACCTAGTAACATTTTACCTTAAGGCCTATATAGGATTTAAAGGTTTCTTTGAGGGTGCTCTTTGGGGGGTGGGAAGCCAAGGGGAGGGAGAGAGCTAGGGGTCTTCCCAAAAGTCCATCTTTTACCCAATTCTAGCCTGCCATCTACTTTACTTCTTTCGTAGAGACTTTTAGCTTGAGATGGAAGTCTATAAGGTAGACCCATCCATGGCGCCTTCTTCCCAAATAAAATTATCTTCCTCCTAGTCCTTTAGATATTTAGTTTTGATAATCCTAGTCTAGTGGCTATCTTCTTTCATAAATTTCCACCCAAATTTAGAAGTCAAGGCTTGATTCATGCTTTTGAATCTTCTAATCTCAAACACTCCAAGTGTCTTTAGGAGACAAAATTTGTCCCAAGTAACTATTGGGAATCTAAATATTTCTTTTGTGCCCCTCCATAGGAATGTTTTTTGTATTTACTTTATTTTTTTAGAAATTTTGTTGGGGATTTAAAATAAATTCATAAGGTAGATTGGGATACTTTGTAATTATCTTTTTAGGAGTTAAAACTTGCCCACCTATGATAGGAGGGTTCCTTTCAATCCCATTAAATTTTTATATATTATTTCAACAAGGGAATTCCATAGTTCTTTATGCATTTTTCCTTCAAATAGTGGCATTCCAAGGGATGTTGAGGGAAGCATGTTGATTTTTCATTCTATAATTCTCACCAATATTTTTTGGAGGGATGACAAGGTGCTACAGAATAAGGTGGAGATTTTATTAATGTTTATAAATTATCTTGAAGTTATTTTATAATTCATAAGTATATCTTTGAAAGTTGAATATTTTGCAATAGGGGCCTCTCCAAGAATGAATGTGTCATCTATGAGTTGTTTATGGGTGACTAGTTCCATATTCCATGTCACCCTTAATCCTTGAATTAATTTTTTTTATTTAGATACTATAATACTTCTACCCAATGTTTTACCCACCAAGATAAATAGGTAATGGGAAAGAGGGTCTCCTTTTCTTATACCCTTATTGGATAAAAAGAAACATTTAGGGACTCTATTGATTAGTATAGAGTACATGAGGGTGAAAATTCAACTATGGATTAGACCCTTAATAAATGCCTCAAACCCAAAATTGTTGAGTGACTTGTCTAATAATCTCCATAACACTCTATCATATGTTTTATTCATATAAATTTTGAGAAACATGCATTCTCTAGTGGAGTTACCTATCGAGTGTAGAGTTCCATAGATGATTATATATTGTATGTAATCAATTTACCCACCATAAATGATCCTTGTTGTTCTATTATGGGTCCTTAGATCAATGATTATAGATGAGTGGTCAATGTTTTTTCACAAATTTTATATGTTATAAATCAAATTCTTATGAGTCTAAAGTCTTTTAGTTGATTTTCACCCTATTTCTTAGGGATGAGAACTATGAAAGTGTTGTTTAGTTCTTCAGGATAGTTTTAAACCCAAATAATTTGCATACTGTAGCTTCCACCTTAGGGTGGATTATGTCCCAAATTTTTTAAAGAAGATGGGGTAATCCATCAAAGCCTAGGGATTTTCTATCTTCCATAAATAATTCTTCTTATCGTACTTCCTTAGGTGATGGGGGTATGTGAATTTTGTAATTATCCATTATGAAGATGATTGAGGGGAGATTGTTTAGGAGACTATCTTCTACCTACCTATTTATCAATTCTATTTATCTTAACTAAATTTTAATGTGATGAATTATTTGTTCATTGATTACCTCCTCTTCCTTTCATTTTGGAACCATCCTCAATGAATATTTCATAAATCCTACTAAAATTCCTATTTATAGATGTCGATTGGTGGAAAAAATTAGTGTTCATGTCCCCTTATTTCAACCAAGTGCATATAGACTTATGTTTCTAGAAGGATTCCTCTTTAGCGTCTATATTATGGAAGGAGATTAGAAGGTTTTTCTCAATATTGACCAAATTTTCATAATTTTTATTAGTTGTCATTTGATCCTCTAGGATTTGTAGTTCTTCTTGAATGTTTCTCTTTTGGATGAATATATCCCTGAAAACCTCTTTATTCAAAACTCTAAGTTTTTCTTTAATTATCTTGAGTTTTGTAACTAGAATGAACATGTAAATTTTATCCACTAGTTCCCTCCACCATTATTTGATAGAATTGTGAATTTGTATAAGATGTAACCACATGTTTTTGAATGTAAAAGGGAGTTTTTAATTTTTAAAAATTTTATCACCTTCAAAATAATTAGGATGTGGTTAGATCTAATTCTTGGAAGAGAGGAAAGAGAGATGGAAAAGTGTATGTCTAATTTGAGGGGGACCAAGATTTCATTGAGTATAACTTATATTATATTCTCCCCCACCCTTGTATTAAACTAGGTAAAGGGATTACCTCTAAGGCAAACATCAACTAACCTAATACTGGAGATGAATTCATATAAATCTACCATGATATCCTCGAAATATATGGCTCATCCTCCCTCTTTTGATGTATTTAATTGAAATTTAAAGTCTCTAGTCACAATCCATTTCCAATCATTACATTATTTTTTGAATGTTAGAAGCTCATACTAGAGTTTCTTCAACATCATTCTAGTGTTGGAGGCATAAATGCTAGAAATAATCCACTCTTTAGTTATATTTTTATCTTTGAAAAAAATATACATATGGTGATTTTTATAAGTTAAAACTTCTCTATCTAATATTTTAATGTCCCAAAGGATCACCAATCCTCTTGAGGCCCTTAATGATCTTATGTTAGTACATTCTTCATTAAACTAGAGTTTACTGCTATAATTATTAAAACTTGTCTCTAACATCTTAGTTTTTTTATTATGTTATTACTAAAGGGTTATATTTCTTTTTTATGTTTATGACTAACCTATGTTTGTTGGGGTGGTTGAGTCCCATTATGTTCCATGAGATGAAATTCATTTTTTTGTATTTGTGAAGTGACCATTAAGGGTTTTTTGATTCCATTTAGCTATCTCGTTTATTGTTTATTTTCTCCAAGTTGAAAGGCTAGAAAACCTCCTTGTGAATCCTAGTGCTTTGCTTACATCATATTTATCCTCCCTCTTTTAGATTTAATTATAATCCATTGGTCTTATTAATATTTAACACTAGATTTGGGTAAGGGGGAGTTGGATACTTGGTCCAGTTCTTTGAGTTTATCCTTTCTAGTAGATTTTTTGGGAATAGGAGAGAAAATGCCACCATGGGGGAGGGGAGTGTAAAGTCCTTTTATTTAATATAGGGTGATTGATGGCCCGGTGTAACCCTATCAATGGTACTGAAGAAATGTTTAAGAGTAGTATTCTTGAGATAATCATGGCTAAGGTCAGATAGAGCTAAGGGTGGTGATAAATAATCCATCATCATATTGTCCTCTAGGGGTCTAATCATAGGACCAAGGTTGAAGTGTTTTTCCTTTGGTAAAACTGCTAGAAATAGAAGGGGTGGATGAGGGTCTAGAGGGAGGGGTAAAGGAAGGGCCATCACAAAAAGGGAAGAAAGGGGAGGGTAGGGTCACTCAAGGACAGGGGATCAACCAAAACTAGAAGGGTTATTAGGGAGGGTATTATAGTATTAAGGCTTAGGGAGTCATGGATTGTAAGGGGGGTGGTTATTTGGTAGGATAATTAGTTGGGGAGGAGGGGGAAGGGAGGGTTTCTTTTTCCCAAGTTGGTTTCAAGTGTAGATCCTAGGGTTAGGTTGAGCTAGAGGATATTCCTTTGATGAATGACTCAAAAATGTTACATTTATTGAAAAAATAATAATATTTTTAATACTTAATGGGTTGAGACCACTCACCATAATTTTATTTGATATTGATTTTATGAATACATGATTTATCTACTAGGATGAAGACATACAAGTGCACAACAATCATTCATATTTTATATCTAGTGATGGGTATCGATGGAAATGGGTTATCCCAATGATTTTATTATGCCCATTGTCACCTCAGGTTCTCATAATTCTAAGGTATCCCAAGAATTAGAATCCACATGGAGATATTTTCAAGGGCCAAAATACCTAGGTCCATTCCCACCTTCCATTTCCTTAAGATAAAGTTCAATTTTCCATAAATTAGGGGCCTTTCATGAGAAATCTAAAGTAGTCTTCCTTGAGGTTGAATTAAATGAGAAAAAAATTATTTGAAATGGATACCACCTCTAGTTGACCTTTAGGATTCCATTTATTATTATCCTACTTTTGAAAGGAGTCTATGTTGGGTCAGAAAGTGTTAACTTTTACAATAATGGAGTTAGCTAGTTTACTATCATCTTTTTACACCACAACATCTAGGACTTTGATGTAGTTCTCATCATTTTATATGGTGGTACCAATATAATATTCATAATTTTCTTGGTCTATGGGTATTTTAACCATGAAATTTTTTTCCCTTGATAATTTTGGTTGGGTTTTTTTTATAACCTATGGGCTCTATCAGAAGATTGGATAGTTTCTACTGATGTATTCATGGATTTCTTTCTCTTGTCCTCTTCTCTAGGTGGGGAGTCCATGTTTATTGTGTCTAGATCCCATTTGACATGCTCATCCCTTATTTCAATATTTTTATTTTCCTCACCTTTTGATCCTTTTTCTCTTTCTTCTCCTTTCATAAACCACTCCATGTCAATAAATCATACATACATACATACTTTGTTACCTCCATCAAAATGGAGTATAATAAAAAATAGTGTTATATACATTGCCTAAATTTAAATATTAAAATGAATAAATCAAACATTAAATTTCAAATAAATCAAACTTGATTTTAAATCAAATTCACATATGTTGTATACATTCGCTAAATTTGAAACTAGTGTTATAATATTTATATTCTTGTGAAAATAAAGATATATAAAATGAATTATCATATTTAAAAATATTTTATTTTCTAGGTGATAAAATTACATAGTATCATTTAAATCAAAAAAATTGTGATAAATTTGCATGGTCCAAGTTCAACTTTACTTTCATGGAAATATGGTTGACCATATGTTGAACTGATTATCAAATCAAAGTAGCACCATAATAGTGTGGTGGGTAATAACCCATGTATGGGTTGGTTATAAAAACATAATATATTATTTTGAATGTATAAAAAAACATGTCCTTATATTTAATCTTTATGCAAGATGATAAAAAGAATATATATATTTATTCTAAAACATCTAAAGTTTGACTAAACTTAGTATGATTTTAATAACAAAACTATTGTATGTGAATCACATGATAGTTTAGAGTAATAATCCTGTCAATATTAGAGATGACAAATAATGAAATTTCACAATTATTTATATATATCATTAATACCATTAACATATTGTTTAATAGGGACATTTACAATTTTATAAGGGGGAGAAGATCCTTTGTGATTAAATCATTTTACATAGTTTTTAAATTTAATGAAAACATATGTTATATGGTAAATTTAGTAAATGTATATATCGACATTTATAATGTAAATTATATACAACAATGTTCTTTTAATTTATTTGAATTTACATAAGGAGAAGATGTCATTGTAATAACCTCTGTAGTTATCAATTGGGAAATAAAAATCACTTGTAATAAAAAGTAAATTTTATTTTTCCCATTTAAAGAATTGAATTACTACAATGAAATTGAAATATATTATGTTTAAAAACATGTAAATGGAATGTTTAAAAAGATAGATGAGTTACTTAAAAACTACACTAGATTATTGTTATTGTGGTTTTTGGATATTTTATAAAAATCAATAAAATTGTGTTTATGGGAAAGAATTGAATATCCACATAGTTAATTTACATGGGTAGAATATTATGTGACTAAATACCCATAATATTTTATTTGATCAGGGAAAATACCTAGTTTTACAAGGACCAAGAACCTAAAATATGTTATACAAAAGAGTAGCAAGCCTCAAAGATCGAAACAATAAAATGAAATAAAAAACAAGCTATTTAACCCCTTAAGAGGCAAAATAAACCAAAAAAAAAAAAGAATATTAGGAAGGGGGACCATTCAGGGGTTCCTTATCTTCTCAAGTGCAACCTTCTTGTTCTTGGAAACTTTGGACCTCATCTTGGTACTAGGTCCTTCAATATCATCTCAAGGGAGGATAATCCATGACCTTTCTATCCCTATTCTTATAGAGGGGTTTTATTAATGTGAGTCATGTTAGGGATGTTAGGTGGGGGGTCTCCATCACATTTAGTATATTTTTAATGAGAGTCTTAATCACTTTGTTATATTAGATGAAAGATTATATGGTCATGTTCACTTACATGTTCAAGTCATTTCATTCTTGAATGAGCCCATCCAAGTTCATCCCACCCTCATGTAACTTGTTTTTAAAGATATCCAATTAATATTTTTTATTTTTTATTTATTTAGTAAAAATAATTTTACCTTTCTTGATGACTACCCCAGAGGTGTCCTCATCTAGAATAACTATTTTGGGCTTAGGGACAAACAACTTTAGTGGGAGGTAAAGGATAGCTTTGGGGGTACTAGTAGAAGGGTGGTAGGATCCTGAGGTAGGGTCTTCCTCTATGGATTCCTTAAATAAATAACCCCTAGGGGAACATCCCTACCTTGCAAGGTTTGGATATGTTTTACCAATATCACTATGAGTCATTGGTGCAGTATAGGGTTGGCTTCATTAACTTGGTGGATGAGAGAGGTGCTCTCAAAATACTTTAAGTGATAGAATGAGAGACTAATCGTATATCCCTAAAAATGGTTTAATAATAAAAAAATGGTATGAGAAAATTAAAGTATATCTATCTTTCAGATTTAAGTATTCCATCACTTGAAGGCAAACCTCAAGCCATTACCACAAGAGATCATCACATGGGAACCCCTTCTTATCCATATTGATAAACTTGTTTATGAAAAATAACCACTAGAGGAGTTATTAATTTTTAGAGTGATTATTGTATGCCTTCACCCCATCACATGTCATACTCATGGCTTCAAATATAAACTCCTATATGACTTCAATCTTAATTCCTCACATCTCCACCACTCACTTACTCAAACCAAAAAAAATACTTTGAAACATAAACATCATGCTAAATAATCCTCAATATTATTTCCATGAGTCCACCTTGCCATAACTTCTTTCAAAATTTCTTTAAGCCCCCCACTTGGGAATAAGAGGTTGCTTTTAAATTCTCCCTATCAGCCCCCATTTTCTCTGTGCCTACACACCTAAGGAAGATGTTTAGGAGATTTTGGAAAATCTTGGTTTGAATGGATTGAAATATAATTGGAAATCACATTGCCTCCCTCCTTAAAGAATAAATCCACCTCAGTTTTTCATAATGATGATTCATGATATTTGAAACCCATCTATTGATGAGAGATTTTCACATTTTTGTCATCTTGATTTCCATCCTAACCCATTGTAATTTCATTTCATATAGATGATTGGATACTTTTGTGAATGTGGCCTCTTTCATTCTAGCTAGTTAAAATAGGAATTTATATTCATATATTAGCAAGCAAATCTACCACCTCATTCCCTTCATGGTAAGTTTAGAAAATTTAGACTTGTGTTATGCCCCTCAAATTTTTCTTGGTGTTGTCAATAATATATTTTATTATGTGGGAGGGAGTTATTTTTTCATCCAGAGCATTTATTATGTTTATAAAATCTCCCTCCATAATTATTCTTTTTATCTTAAGGCTAGAGGCAATTTGGATGCCCCAAAATGCCACCTTGGCTTCAGTAACATGATTTTTCTATGATCCCAAATGCCTAACATATGCATAAATCAACCTTCCAAATAAGTTATTATGTGTGTTACTATACAAATATTAATGAAAGTGACACAAAGTTATGGGAAAAAGTGGTTTGAAATTAAATGAGATAAATAATGTTAGATAAAATACCCCAATGTGTGGGAAATTATGACTAAAAGATATATACTATTAATATTAAAAAAAATTGATGATGGGTGTATCATATTAATTTATTAAGTTCTTAATTTATTTATAAGTTAATAACAATATTGGGTCTCTCAAAATTTCCATCAAGGGGGAGTGTGCATGACAAAGTCACCTCCTAATGGCAATGTGTTCCTTTTCCTCTCTGTACTTCTTCTATATTAGAAAACATATGTTATATGATAAATTCAGTAAAGGTAAATATGAACATTTAAAAGGTAACTTATATATATATATATATATATATATATATATATATATATATATATATATATATATATATATATATATATTTAATCTATTTTAATTTACCTAAGGAGAGCATGTTATAGTAATAACCTATATAGTTATCACTTGGGAGATATAAATTGCCTATGATATAAAGTAGATTTTAATTTTACTATTTAAAAAATTTAATTTCTATTATGAAATTGAAATATCATGTGTTTAAAAATAAATAAATGAAATGTTTAAAATAAGGATTAGTTCCTTAAAAACTACAATGTATTGTTGTTATTGTGGTATTTTTGATATTAAATAGAAATCAATAAAACCTTTTTTATGGGAAATAATTTACTATATGCATAGTTAATTTACATGGTGATAGTGTTATGTGACTAAATAACCATAAATGATTATGGGTGATAATGTAAAAAATATTAATAAAATTCACATAGAGCTATGTGAAAAAGTGGTTTAAAAGTAAATAGGATAAATATTGTTAGATAAAATACCTCAATTTGTGTGAAATTATGATTAAAAGAGATATAATAATAAGGCATGAAAAGAAATGATGATCAATCATCATATTATATTATTATATACTACAAAGTATTATAAGTTTAAAATAATGTTGGGCCTCTCATAATTTACATTGAGGGGGAGTGTGCATGACAATGCCACCTCCTAATAGCCATGTGTTCCTTTTCCTCTCTATACTTCTTATATATTGTTGAATAATTGTAGAAATTTAAGGAAATCATATATTATATGCTAAATGTAATAAATGTAAATATGAACATTTAAAATCTAAACTATGTAAAAAAATGTAAAATTTATTTTAATTTACATAAGGAGAGGATGTCATAGTAATAACCTTTGTAGATATCACTTGGGAGATAAAAATCATTTATGATACAAATTAGATTTGAATTTTTAATATTTAAAGAATTGAATACTATCATGAAGTTGAAATATCTTGTGTGTAGAAACACTTAAATTGAATGTTGAAAAAGAGGAATGAGTTCCTTACAAATTACACTGTATTATTTTTATTGTGTTATTTTTGATATTTTAGAAAAATCAAGAAAACCTTTTTTATAAAAAATAATTCAATATTCACATAATTAATTTACATGTGGATAATGTTATGTTACTAAATCCCTATATATTAATATGGGTGGTAATGTAAAAATATTAATGAAAGTCACATAAAGTTGTGTGAAAAAGTGATTTAAAAGTAAATAAGATAAATAATATTAGATAAAATACCCTAATGTGTGGTAAATTATGGTTAAAAGAGATATAATATGTGAAAATACCCAAGAATGGGTGCATAATATTATAGTATTATTTATTACAAATTTTTGTTTAAGTTTATAATAGAATTGGGCCTCTAGGAATTTCTATCAAGGGAGAGTGTGCAAGACAATGTCATCTCTTGACTACCATGTGTTTATTATCCCATTTATACTTATTTTATATTTTAAAAACATGTTATAAAGTCACCCTATGTTATTTTTCATAAAATTCAACCTATATACCCATTAATAAACTATTTTTTTGTAATGGAGGTCCTTAATTATTAAATCTCCAAATGCTTGTAATCTTATCCATGTAAAATTATGGAATGTAGTCCTACTATCATGCTAGCCTAAACTCATCATTATTATTTTATGTATTTTAATTATTTTTGTATAGAAAAGTGACTATGGAATGTATCCCAAATAAAAATTAAGGGGGAGTGTTGGAAATTAATATTTATGGGGTTACCTTAGTGGCTTACATTTTTTAATATTACAAATAAAAAATATTATATTTATTATTTATTTACAATAATGTATTTAAAAATTATGTTTTGAAAACAATAATAAAAATTATATGTAGAACAACTAATTAAAATAGTCATTAAAGTGAAAATGTATAACCACTTTGTCAAAATCATTCACTAGCTATATATTACCTTTGTATAAAATATAGATGTAATAAGATCATGACATTGAGAATTATTATAATCTAATTGTCTCTAAATATTTTTTTAAGGAGTATTGTAAATAGAATAAGTGAGATGAAAAATAAGTTATTGGGTATTATTGTTTCTCAAATAATGGATATATGTTTTATTGGGGTTTTACCTCACTAAATTTTTCCCACAATAATCTTGTGTTGTGAGATGTATTTATTCTATCTATATTTATTATTTATGTATTTTCTCAGTTTTATTATTAATTTAGTAGCATATCATTCATACTAAATAATAGATGACTCATTTTTATGACTACACTAATAACTATATCCCAAAAATACCTACATATGGGATACTATTGGCCCACTCTAAGAAAAGAGCCATCATATTTTAAAATAGGTTTATTACTATCAAAATTCATGATGATATTATTAATTATTATTTGGAAAACCTTTATATCCTTGAATCTACTTGGCCTTTTTTTGTTTGGGCATTAGATCTCATTAGCAAATTACCCTGATCGCAAGATGGCCATGTATTCATCATTACCACCATTGAATATTTTACCAAGTGGGTAGAATTTATGAATATTTTTACCTTTATTAGACTAAATATTTAAAAATTTATCCTTAACCAAATCATATTTAATTTTTGAATTCCTCACACCATCATATCTGGCAATGGTGGGAATTTAAAAAATAAAGACTTGAATTAAGTTTGTGTGATATTTAAAATTACACAAATCCAAAAAAAAAAAAACTTTAAAATATGTTTAAAAATAGTATTATAGATTCTCATTTAGACTATGATCTAAATCTATATTCAACACTTTGGGCTTATCGCACTAGTACAAACATTGTCACTGAAGCAACACTATTAGGAGACCATCTTACCACTATAAGTAAAATTACTTTCTTTTCACATATAACTTCATGGCATAATTTATGACAAAATTAATCATTAATTACACCTTCAAAATTTTTATATAATTTATGAGTGATACATGAATACTTCACAAAATAATTGTTAATGTAAAAATTATAGAGTTAAACAAGATAACAAAAAATTCAAAGTCTATACTTTCAATATTAGTGGACTAGGATTGAAACTATATTACTAACATGAAAAAAAGGAAAATACACATAAAATTTGTGGGGTCCATTCCTAGTTAAAAACATCCTTGGAAATAACAATTATATACTATAAACAAATAAAGGACATATCTTTATGGAACTGACCAATTATCAATTCTTTAATAGATATTTTTCTTGACCTATGTTCTTCCTAATTTAAATTTATTCATGCTTATCCATTTCCTATATATATTACTTGCATGTTTATATTTAGTTTATATATTATTTTGAGTTAAATTTTGTTTTATGTTCTACTTTAAATCTATTATATTACAATATTTACTTACACACCTCTAGGTTTATTTCACATTAGCCCTAGTACTTATACTTGGTCCTTGGGTTTTTTGTCATTTTTATACCTATTGGTTTTTTAGTTTGTGAGTTGCATTGTAACACCTTGGGTAATACATTGAGAACTTACTCACAAACACCCATCCTTTTTTTATAATTCATTTATTCCATTTCATTAACCATTATTTCCTTTATAATTATTTGGTCTCTTCTATCATTATATGCACCCTTTTGGGTCTTTGTTATCATTTATATGTTTAATATCTGTATCATACTTCATATTTTTATCTTATTTAAACCTCTTGGATTTTTAGTTTGTGATTTGTATGGAAAGACTTTGGAATCAACCAAACCTTCCTAAAAAACATCAATAATTATTCATTTTTTCACCTAGACTTATTTTTCTTCTAACCTTAATTAGGTGTTATCTTAGAAAGATAAGGCAATGGTCAAGAGTAGTGTTTTTCATCACTAAAATTCATTCATATTATATTATGGTAAAACTATAGTATTATATATTCATGTCTTTAATCCACATTCTACTTCATCTCATGATGTCATTTCATACCTACCTATCACTATACCATATTTCGTTATACATTTTTTTATGATTGAGAAAACCCAATAATTTAATTTTCATTTTCATAATTCCATATTATTTAACTTTCCTTTTGGGCTCACCAATGTCATTTTTAATATTTAATTATTTTTTAAATTTCAAGTCTAAGAGTCTTTAGGCACCATGGTCTTTAAGTTCTCATATTTAATTGCTAAGTGTAAGCTCTCTTGGGATAGTATATTTAACACCCATGTTTTAGTTTTTTCAAATCTATAATAAGGGGGAAAATAAAAAAATACAAAAGAGATAAAATTCATATCATAGAAAAAGGGAATGTTAAAAGGTAAATTATACCTTAAAATTTAGATCACACCAAAAGACATAATATTTTTGGCACATATTCTATTATAATAAAATCTCAAACTCCATAGTTGGCCTCATGATAATTTAAGATCCATTTATGTGTGGCAGGATGTTATATTTGGGTATGTGGTCTCATTACATCATTATATATCTTCTTACATTATAATGCCACCTAATTTATCACACAAGTACCCAATATTTGTAGTATACAAATGATTTTGTAATGGGTCTTAAGGAGTGGGGAAAACATTGTGGGAATGATTGATCCTTTTATATTTTATGCATGATATCTTTCATGAGATTATATTTATACTTTACTACTTATCCCAATCATATGTTTTATAGGTAGGGTTCTCTATGGACATTGATGTTGTAAACTCTTAGCCTTACCAACATCATTCAAGTATAATTTTATGTTAAATACCTTGATTTCACATTGGTGATTCCATATTTTCCCTCTTTCCATTTTTACCCCTTGAAAAGAAATTTTATTTCTAAATATCCCCAATCTTATTTATCTCATATTCTCCATCTCTTTAAGACATAGTAGCATTGTGGAAGTTCTAGATTTTTCAACTTTAGAATAACTTCATCTTTGAGATGTTCTGAGATGTTTTATTAATCATTGCCTTATCTTTCTAAGATTTATATTAATCATGTTTATGAATATTCACCTTTTTCAGGGCATTCAATACAATTTTCCCTTTTTATACTTTCATGTTTCACTTTTTTTTTGGGTTGTGCAGTTTTATTTATACCTCTTTCACATCCTTCATTGAGTTTGGTTTTTTACTTCTCATACATTGGTATTTTTATAGTATTTTATTTATATATGTCCCTTGTTTGATTTTGATTTTTACTTATATTAACCTGGATACACTTTGGGTTTTTCAATCTGAAGTAGCTTTGGTGTTTTGGCTTTTTGATTTTCCTTTATTTTTATTTGTTTATTTAGATATTTTGGTCCTAACCTAGGATTATCAATTTGGATTAAAAACATTCTAAATTTTTTAGTCATTTATGATTTTTTTTAAATTTTACATCCATATATTGACCATCTTATGTACATGTGATTTTTTAAATCCATTTTTAGCATTTATCTTTAGAGTTTCTCAAAGGTATTTATTACACATTCAATAATCATGAGTATATTAATTTCATGTAGTTATTTAGTGTAAAATAATGTCAAGGTATGTATATATTACTTTTACTTATTCATTTATTAGTTGTTATTTCAACATTTATTTTTGGTTATGCTCTTTTCTGGTGTTATGTATCTTTCCAAACTCACTATCCCATGTTACACTATTGTGACACATGATGATCTTCAGGTGGGGCATATTATATGAACCTTATATTTTTCACTTTATCATTTTACTAACACTTTATCTTGTAAGGGATTTTTAATGCATTAATTTTCCTTCGTAAACACATTAAAAGATGCACCAAGAATGGAGTGGGATTAGCTCATGGTAATTTTTGAGCTATGTTTTCATACTATTATGTCAAATCATCACTATTATTAGTATGAATTCATTTGAGTCTATTTGCATTTTCCCTCTCTATCTAATTTATGTATATATTTGATATCTTAGATATATCTTATGGTATAAACTTATATTATATAATTTATTTCATGCTTAAGTCTTCCATGTAATGTATTGAATAGCTTGACACTTTTATGGGTATGTCTTATGACATTTTTACCATATTGTCTTAAAATTTAGCATTGATTTTGGGTATTAGAATCACAAATATTGGGGTAATATTTCATTTTTGATTAGATATATCACATTCATACACCCTAATTTCACCAAATTTATGATCTAAGGAAGAATTTTAGAGAGTTAGAGGTTCAAAACCTTATCTTGGAGGTCTTGTATTCTGCACTTTAGGAGTGCCTAACTAAATATATATAGGTATTCATACAACCATTCTAGGAATTCAACAAAAATATATTGAAAAGATCCACTTGATCCAAAAAAAGAGATTGAATTATCGATGATTCCATCTAGGATAAGTATTTATATCCATATACTATTTCATGTGATTAATTAGTAAATTAGATGTTGTTTATTAATTTATGGGTGGGTGTGTGTATCATTTTTTAGGATTCTGCTTATAACAAATAAGTTGGTATAAATATAGGGTTGATGTAGGGTTTTCATTTATCACCTTAGGTTGCATAGATGCCCATTTGGTTAACCTTTTACTTACCTTATTTTTAATCACTTACCCATCATTTAATTTACATTTACCCCATTACTCTACTAATATATTTATAATTATAGTTAATATCAGTTACCATTTTTTGATATCTATTGAGAGCTATATCCTTATGTCATAATCTTATAGATTGGAACCCTTTACTACTTAAATTTAAATTTTAGGTTACCCTATACTAGATATACATATATCATAGATCCTTACCCACTCTTCCAAGCATACAGTAGCTTAATTTGACTGGCCTTAGTCAATTATTACTCTAATGAAATAAATAGGATAGTTTTAGGTCATTCTAACATGTGCATATGAACATTTTGTATAAATTTAATTCATGTAGGTGTGCGTAATCTATTTCCTTTATAATATTTTAAGTGTGTGTACTTTAATTTTCACATTTAATTTTTTTATAGTGATTAATTTCATGTGTGGATATTTCAATTTCATGTGTGTAATTTCAATTCCATTATGTGGAATGCTTACAGTTTAGATTGGGATTTTAAATCTAGCATTTAATTTCCTACATTTCCATTTATAAGAAAAGTTGTTTGACTTTTTAAAAGTGTGTTTCAATTCCAAGCAAGAGTTTTTAATTTTAATAAAGTGTGTTAGTCCACTTAATTTTTCAAAGCAGTACAATGTTGCATATATAATGAAATCTCCTTGTAAAATTAAACATCCCTTGGGTTAAAATTATTTTAAGAAACAGGTGATTGATAAGTCACACTACAACATATTTGGATTAATCTCATTAGTCTATAAGATATATTCCTCAATTTATAAATAATGGTTTGATTGTGTGCCCTTACATTTTTGTCATCATTATCATAAAAGAATATCAAAGTAATAAATGATTAGAAAACATAGATAAATTTATTCTTTCAAATTAGCAGAGGTTCATAGAAGACTCCAAAACATGCTAATTATAGGGATATCTTGTGTAATACAGGAGCATAGATAAATATTGGAACAATTAATGGTTAAGTGGTGTTATTTATGTACTCTTAATATATTAAATTACATTGGTTAAATAATAATATATATTATTATTTATCATGAGTTTATCCTCATATAAATAAATAATAAAATATATTAAATGACCTTTGGAGAGGTTGGATCCATTAATATGGTGGTTAGAAAATGTCACATTATAATGGTTAGATTACCTTGCATATATAATAAAGAATTTATATTATAAGATGTAATGAAAAAAGTAGAGTTGAGACAAATGAGGAAATGTGGAGAACGCATTTCCAAACTATGTGAATATTGATAGAGAAAAGTGAGAGGAAGAAAATTATATTGGGTACTTGTTAGTTTCTCATAATATAAATAATCTTTGTGGGTTTTTTTACCTCTTGGAGGTTTTCCCATGTATATCTTGTGTTAGTTTCATTTATAAATTTGCTCGTGATCTCATATCTAGAGCCATTGATCATATACATTATTTTTCAAGTTTTATTAAGAGATCAGAGCTAACTAATATTTGATCAAGTGGAAAGGTTATAGATCAATCTTGTTGAGTGTTATATAAAATAAGGGTGTTAAGTCATTTTCTCTATTAGGTCCTTATTTGGATGTCCAAGTTAGATCTAAACATAGTACAACTAGGTGTAAACCTAGACTAATGCTTTAATTCTCAACATTCATCACTCAAATATGATGTCATCACTTCACATAAAGTGCAAGACTTATGCACTCACATAAAGCATAGTAGAGAAAAGACCAGGGCTCACATTGGGATAGTTGTGCTATGGTGAAACTCTATCTTCTAGGGACTTTGGTTATTTCAATGATAGTGGTAATTTAATTACAATAAGCCATTTTGGGGGAATCGAACTATATGTTAGGCATAAGCCTACACTATATGATTATATAGCTTCATGGGCATAAGCCTTTGGTTTCCTTAGCTTAACATTAGTTAAGAACTTGGGGGGTTCAATGCAGTACTTAGATGAAGGACTTAGGCTTTAGCTCATGGTTTGGAATAGGTAGCATTGCAAGGCATGGGGTTAGTAATATAATTAGATAATTTCTATATAGAGTGTTGATGTCAACATACACTATAGAAATGCCATGAATAAATTAAGTCAAAATCTTGGTGGAACTCAATATTCATAATATAAAGATAAGCATTACAACTATTGTAAAAATTGCACAAACCATTCTCATTCTAATCCTATAACCATAACCATGTAGACCAAACTAACACTCATTAGTTGCAATACCATTCATCATTAAACAAAGTTCAAATACATAGTATATATCCATTGAAACTAAGAAAATTATCATCTTAAAGTTGTTAAAGGCCCAAAGGCTCATAGGTGAGATTGGGTATTACAATGAGGAACCTCAAAGGTTTCCATGATAAAACCTAAGCCAAATGGTGAACATAACCTTCATAAACAATCTTGCAAAGCTTCAATACTCTAACTTTCCTCTCCTTACTAGCTAGATTAAACTCAAATTTATAGCACTTAGGAACATATTAGTGCTAGGGTGAAAGGAGCATGATGGGGGATAAACCAGTGATGGATGCAATCATTACACTAGTTCCACTACCCTGATTCTATCATGCCATGATTATCTTATGTTCCCACTTCCTGATGATGCTTGAGTTATTAGGGAGTTGGTTATCCACTTGTAAGTTGGTGCCATAATATGGCAAAACAATAATCATGCCAAGTGATTACCTCATGCCTAACTGTATGCCAAGTTGGCATAGATCTTATACTTAGATGGATTTGGGGCCCAATATTACCCCATACAAAATTACTACTCCACCCTTAGACTAATCTTTCAATGTTTTAAGATCCTAGAATTTTGGCACATTATCCTTTAATTCTATGCTGAAGTCCTTAAAGCCCTTGATGGTGAGCTTGAGTTATTTAATAGTGCTATTAATATTTGTAGAGGTATATTTGAGAACCATCACATCCATATTATCTAAATCCCTCATAAAAGCCTCTAGATTTTCTTTTTTCCTTTGTCATCTCTTTGTCTAGGATTACTCCCTAATCATAGGCCTTTGTTTATAAAGCATGGAAGAGTACTTCCATGTCCTGCTCCTAGGTATATATTTTGGTGCTCAAGGTATCAACTTATGCCATGATCTATGTGCACTCAACCTTGCTAGTAGTGTATACCTTCTCCATTAATTCATCATTTTCCCATTTTACCTTTTTGAGGTATGCATCTATGACTGACACCTAGTTGGAGAAGTTCTAAAATATGGCATCAGTTGCATCTGTACCCTCTTGAAGCTATGCAAAGAGGTATTCCACCTCTTTGATCTTCATGGTTAGCTCTTGTTTTATTATAATACAAGGGTCATCCTCTTCTGGCACCAATCTTACCTTTAACTTTGGGAGTATTTACTCTATGAACACACATACTTTATTGACCTCTAAAATTTTTGAAGTGTCAACACCATCCAAAAGGGATGTCTTAGCTTCCTCAATATGCTTCACTAGTTGTTGCCACTTGAGCTTCATAGTCTTTACACCTTTTTCTTATTCTAGTATGATTTTCTTCAAAATTAAATCCCTAATATCATTTATGATGTTATTTTGCACTATTTTGGAGGCTATCTAGATTAGTGCATTAGTTGACTTGATTAAATTCATTATGTAGGGGTTTATTAGAAGGGAATCATGCCTTTTTTCTGGTTGATCTATGCCTAGTACAACCTTTAGTAACACCTTAAAATGAGGTCCATCCATATAAATATCAAAATAAAAATAAATCTACTAGTACATCCTTATTATGGCCATTTAAGGGGGTATATACTCTAATATGTAGTTATCCTCATCAATTTACCACTTATGCACCTTTTCCCTCAGGCTTGGCTTAACACCCTCTTCCTCTTCAACACTAGCACTTTATTCAATTCCTTCCTCTAAGGTCTCTCCTTGATCTTGTAGGGGTTATTTGGACTTGTCCCCTTCATCTATTTATTCTTCTTCCTTGGAGCCAAATTTTCCCTCCTATGCCTACTAGGTTTCTTTTTTCCTCTCTATTTGCTCTTTTAAGTCACCAATATTTTCTTCCTTACTCTAGGCAATTGTTCACTACTTGGGCATGCTTTTGGTGTGGTTTCTTATGATTTGATAGTGGGGGTGATAAGAACCTCTAATAATTTTTCCCTCATGGGTTCCACACTTGTGGAAACCCTCTTTTCTTCCTTTTCTCTCTTAGCCCTTTACTCTTGGGCCTTATTTATCACCACCTTCCTCTTCTTTATTGTTACATATATATTTTCCTCCTTAACCTTTATTTCCTTAGCCTCAACCTTATCAATCTCTACTTGGGTCATGCCAACTACCCTCATAGCCTCTTTTTTATGATCTATATTTAGTGCTACATTTATATTTTCCTCACTAAGGCCCATTTCCTTCCACCAGCTTTTCTTTTCCTCCTCAGTTCATAGAGGTTGTCCAGAGGAATATTTCAATGCAACACTAGGATCACATTATATTTATTCTTCCTAGATGATGTATACTTTCATACCTCCATCTTCTTCCTCTTCTTCTTCTTCCACCTTCTTTGTTTCTACTTCCTCATGCACCTTTTGTGCCTACATATCTACCAAGGTTATCATGGGCATTGCCTCTAGCCCCTTGGACTTCTTCTTTTTATTCTCCCTTGGCTTGGGTGAAGAAATACCTAGTGTGAAGGCCACACACTTCTTCTTTGGTATAGATGGAGTGTCTTCATTATCAAAGGCAATATTTAATCTGATTCATTCTTACCTCTCCTCAACTATCTCCCCCTTCTTCTTTTGGAGAGACTTATTCATCTCTATCAGTTCCAACTTTCCTTCATTACCGATCTGGAGGGGGAGGTCATCATATTTATCAAGACATTCACCCTTTTTCCTTAGATTCATATTATAATACATGTAGATGTGCCTAAGTATGACATCCTTTTAGATGAGATGGATGTTAGTGCAATTTGAGTCATCCTCCTCATCCTTGGTCACTTTATCCCCTAGGCACATGTATCAGTACCATAACTTGCTTTGTTCCAAATCCATGATCTTGACCAAGATGTTTAATTATTATGCATTGGGGATTATTAAAAGTGCATCCCTAAAGTACTTAGATGAGAAGGTAAAGGAGAGCTTTAGCTAGCTAGATTTATTATCATCTATCAGCACCAAGCACACTATATAGAAGTGTTTTATTATGGTAAAGATTTCCATCCAAAATATATCATAAGGGATATTCTAAAGAATGTGTCATTCTTATCTAAATGCCTCAATGTACTAGGCACACCACCCTATCATGCAATTTTTACATTTATAAGAGAAGGTCGGGGGTAGGTGAAGTTTTGATATTTGCTATGTACCTAGGGATATGATATATTAATGTGTATGGGTTGATGGAGATGCCAACATGTGGCACACATCCCCTTGGTTAGTTATATAGGTACAATATATTAGGATAATGGAGTAACTTGTGGAATTAGTGTATTGGGTAATGGTCAGCCTACATTGGGATTAGGAGGTTACCCATCCATTGGTTAGATAGATGTCTATATAAAGGAGATGATTATCATGGGAAAGATATGAAGTAAGCATTGAGTCTTCTATTGTAAGAGGATATTGGAGGTTGTCCCCTCGAAGAGACATTGTGGAGTTATTCCTTCCTAAAGGAGTATTATATGGTGTTTCCCTACATTAAGGGTATTTATGCATATATTGAATATTTGAATCATATCAAGTGGTGTCAGAGCTTCGATTTGGGCAATTTGTGTGAAGTGAAACCCTAGTTTTTTTAATCATAAATATATTTTGATTGGTTGTGAATTTTTACACAATTTTTTTAATGGATATGGAGAATATTTTAAATAAGTCACAGTAAAAAAATCAAGATTTTTTGATTAGTTTTGAGGGAGTTATTGCTATTTTAGGTTTTATACTAATTTTATTATATCTTCCGAAATATAGAGAATTTTTATTCAAAATTTTTACTAGAGATTTAGTAAGATATAAGAGAATCACAGCAATAATTTTGAGAATTTTTGGAGTTGTTTTAAGTGATTTGTTGCTATTTTATATTTTTTTTGTATATTAAATCTATAGGTCAAAATTTGTGACATTTTTCCACAAAATTTTGGCCAAGGTTCCAATATCATAAAATGAAGATAAAATAAAAATTTGGGACTTTTTGGATCAGTTTTATATGATATATTGACATTTTAAGGTTTCATGAACCTATTTTTTCTTTTGGATCATGAAGTTGCAAAAATTTTCAAGGGAAGATGATGTTGATGCTAGAGAATGGTGGCTCATTTTTAAGGAGAATGATACTAAGAAAATTTTATGGAAAATAGAATTATCTCTTTCTTTATTTGGGCCTACACAACATCACAAATTTAATCAATTGAACTTTGCGCAAAAGTATTCTTCATGGGAAGTAATGGAACAAATCTTCCTAGATCAATGGGATATAAAATAAAAAGAGGATGTATAAGAGCAAGATAATAATAATAATAATAATAATAATAATAATAATAATAATAATAATAATAATAATAATAATAATAATAATAATAATAATAATAATAATAATAATAATAATAGGGTTCAAATAATTTGGCTCCAAAGAAATCTGAGTTAATTTTTCAATTTCATGGATGCATTCAAAAGAAGAAGGTGGTTATGTCCATAAACCCTACCAGTAAGTATAACTTCATTAATGTGAATGTGGCCAAGCATCTACATGTTCAAAAAAATAATATCAAGGAAGTTCAAGTAGATGGTAAGAATATTTCAATGTTTGAATATTTGAATCTCACTATGGAAAAATATGTTTTATACTCATATTTTTATGCTTTGGATATGGATGATGTGGATATAGTTCTTAGATATCCATGGTTAGATACTTTGGGAACAAATAATATTAATGTTTAGTAAAAGTTCATGAAGTTTTTGTATAGGAAAAAGATCACTTTACAAGATATCATAGTGAAAAAGGCACCAATAGCAATCTAGGTAGATCATGAGGATGAGATTGAAATAGGTGATGAAGAGCATGATGAATATTTAGATGATATAGATAAAGACATACTAAAACTAGAAATTAACACTTCATCTACTAAAGAGACAAAGAAGGAAAAGGTGGAAGAGGTAGAATCAAAGGTGGACAAGGTTAGAATATTGGAAAAAGTTGAGGTATATAGACACCCACATCATCATGAGAGGAAACAATCATGGAACCAAGTGAGGAAGTGTCATAACAAAAATTATTTTGTCTATACAAGAAATAAAATTTCCAATCATTATGGATATGCATGGAATCCAAATAAAAAATAATATGTCACATGGAATGAATGGGGAAATCACTATGACTATTCATGGAAAAATACCTACTATGGTCATGGTTAAATCAGAGTAGCACAATAGAATATGGTACATGGAATAAAAAGAGGAATATTATGCTTAGACACCAAAGTAGTATAATTATGATCATGAACAAAATTAGAGGAGAATAATGGAATTTGGAAACAAGCTTGGAGAGCTATCACCTACCAAGATCACATATGGATGGATAGATGATCAAGATTGGAGATAAGTGTGCAATGATTTGAAGCACACTCATTATTTGGTTTCATCCTATGTTTTGGGGATAAACAATTTCAAGGAGGGAAGTAATGCTATGTACCTAGGGATATGATATATTAATGTATATGGGTTGATGGAGATGCTAACATGTGGCACACATCCCCTTAGTTAATTATATGGGTATAATATATTAGGATATTGAGTAACTTATAGAATTAGTGCATTGGGTAATAGTCAGCCTACAATGGGATTAGGAGGTTACCCATCCATTGGTTAGATAGATGTCTATATAAATGAGATGATTATCATGGTAAAGATATGAAGTAAGCATTGAGTCTTCTATTGTAATAGGATATTGGAGGTTGTTTGCTTGAAGAGACATTATGGAGTTATTCCTTCCTAAAGGAGTATTATATGGTGTTTCCCTACCTTAAGGGTATTTCTTCATATATTGAATATTTGAATCATATGAATCCATATATATTAATATATCATATCCCTAGGTACATAGCAATATTTTAATGTTTGAGAGTCCTTACGCACCAAGAAGATAGAAAGGTTACCCTTATTACCATTTGTCACTCTAATATCTTCCATGATAATTAGGATAAGAATCAATCCTCACTAGAAGGTCTTCTATGTTGTATGACATTCTAGCATGTTCTTCACCATTTCCTCTACTATGAACTTGGTGATGTTAAATTTAACCCTTTATACCATGTGATATGTGATGCAATGGTAGGCCTTGGTGACATATGCCCATCAACTATTGGGGAAAAGTTTTAAAATCATGAGGCACAAAACTACCCTAATTATGGGGTCCTTAATGTCTTTGATTAGGAACACAAAACCTCCCTTGTATCACCCTAGGAGTTTTCTAAACCTTTCAACTTTAGCATCATCTACCATCATTGGGTGGGTGTTTATGTTAGAGTTTGGGAGCCTAGTAATTCTACCTAATAGGCATGTCAATATTTTCATGTAACTCCCTATGAAATATATGTGATATACATAGATATTCAAGAAGAGGAACTATATGAGTTATTATGGCTTTCCAAAACATGGTAACTCATAGATTTGAGTTGTGCTAGTGGATGCAATTTTGTCTCAGATGAAGACATCAAACAATGTCATGCCTGATTCTATTTTGGTCCCCATGTATACTATATAGTCTTGCACTAGATATTTCACATTGATTAGAGTATGATAGTTATATTCCCTGAGCTGATATGTGTGTGCAAAGGATGCCTAGATCTCTCTTACCAAGACTTCCTTTGATAACTACATCTTATGGTATGACATTTTTACAAGAACCTTCAAATCAACCTCGATGATGCTAACTAATTCCATCAACTACACTTTATTATTCACTAAGGCCACTTATTATATCACTCATTCCCTCTTGGTTTCCTTCTATGACTATTATGGGATTAATTTCTCACTATAGTAACATCTTCTTTCTTTGGCTCTAGTTCACTGGTTTGGCTTTGGTTTGCTACTCTAATTCAAATTAATTTTGAGTTTGTAACCCTAACTAGTTGTCCCTCTACTAATTTATACCATTCATTTAGATACCAAATTAATTTCAAGTGTTTAATGGCATGAAAGTGCCTAGAATTTGTAGGATTTACCGAAAACCATAAAATTTGAAAAAATATGCTGTCATGCACATATTTAATGTAAATATTTATACCTCCACCATCACCTAAATTAATTATCCTAATGGTATTTTGGTAAAGTGACATGTAGTTCAAATTATCAATTCCCACCTCACTTTGGGTGGATTCTAGCTTGTCTAGACAACGTTTCTCCTTTGATTTTATTTACATGGTATAACCTTCATCTTCCTTATGGAAATATAGGTGTAATACCTCACATGTGCATGTTTACACCTCTATAGTTTGATTTCCTTTTCTTGTTGTGCTTCCATTTCAATAATGCTTTCCTATCTTGGTTTATATATATATGCTTTCATCTATTGCCTTGGCATGTCCTACCCCATATAAATCCTTTGCACCATTCCTCCAATGTGTAACTCTCTAGGTGTCTTACACATATAACATCATGTGCACCTTACTTTTATCTTATGCACATAATCATATTATGAATCATTATTCATCACTTAGTATTCATATTTTCCAAGTTTGATAAGTTCCATATACCTATAGACTTAGGTGTCTAGCTATAGGCTCTTAGGAAGTAACCTTGCTCAATTTGCCTAGCTAGTATTATGAATAGAAACACTAGAACAACCCTGTTATAGGCCTTAAGGAACCTTTATTTCTTAATCTTATGCATGAAGATTCGATGCATCATATGTCTAATTATATAAAAATTTAGGTGCCTATTACTTAAGTGTTTGGCTTTAAGATCTTAAAAAGTATCTATGATCAACTCACCTAGCTAAAATTATGCATGAAGGTACCAAAAAAGTTTTATTGGTAGGCGTCAAAACACCACTTATTTACTCATTACTACAACAATAAAACATAACTCAATTCATTAGAAACTATTTGGCTTGAACCAAACTTTGGTCAAAAAATACCATTGACTCATGATCAAGGAGCCAATGTATAATGGTGTAAGTGTCATCTTACTGTAAGAATTTAATCAATTACCATTGAAATGTATAAGAAGCATCTCAATTGACATTGTGTACAACTTACATGCACTAGTCTCTAATACAATGTGGATGACATATAGACCCATCCACCTTATCTATAGCTTGCTTAGGTGTTTAAGGTACTTGGAGTCAAATCAAGACTAATGGTCCTTTAGTTAGTACTTTGTGTTTGATATGTTTATCATGCTAGAGCTTCTAACATGCCTTCTCTATCTACTAGCTCCACCTTTCTTACTTTCACACCTCATCTAAGTGTTTCAAGTCCTTTATCCTTATATTCAATTATTTTTGGTCATCTAATCAACTAATTAACATGATGCATAATGATGGAACCAATAATTCCATCGATAAAATCACCTCAACACCAAACACTAGTTGAAATGTTGCAACCTTGTTCAAGCACTTGTAGGTGGTGAAATATTCCCATAGTACTATTGTCACTCAATTATCCCAATATTTATGACCAAAATAACATATCTTCATGAGGCACATCCTCAATATATTATTAAATGCCTAAATTTTTCCATTCACTTAGGGATGATAATTTGTTGTCTTATGGTGTGCTACCATGTATTCTATCAGTAGGATCCACACATTATCATTAATGAAGTGTGTGCCTCTATTGATAGATAATTTGAGTAGGAACCCATAGAGACTTATGGTGGTATCCCATATGAACCTTATGGATATGGTGGCTATGTAGTTTTTGGTTAGTGTGTCCTTGGCCCACTTGGTGAAATAGTTAGTGGTCATTAGAATGTATCTCACATCTATGTACCTTGTTGTAGGAATAATTCATCCAACAAAATTAATGTCCCATTTCTTGAATGGTTCATAAGAAAGAATGGGGATGAGAGGAATCTCATCTATTTTTTGGTCTTCCCTATGCACTAAATTATGTTGTATGCCTTGGCATAATATTTTTAATCCTAAAATAGACTTGACCACCATAAGCCTGATTGCAATACCTTGTGTGTCATTGTGTCTCTTGTATAATGGCCTCTTATTATCCCCTTGTGCACCTCATGTAAAATTGATTCCATTTCATGCTCTAAGAAACATTGGAATAAGACATAAACTCATCCTAATTTATGTATTTACTTAATAAAGAGCTTAAAATGGGTGACATAAATTGTGAGTTATTCATTTTCTTTGGTTGTCATTGTTTGGGGCATAGATTCAGATGTTAAAAAATCAACTATCTCCACCAAGTCCTTAGGGGCACATTAGACTCTATGGAGTTATTCATATATAATATCATCCTAAATATGCACTAATACATCACTAAAGTTAATATGGGATAAATGATATGGGCTCAAGTTCTATTTCTACTCTTGATGATAATGGAGAACTAAAATTCTTTAAATAGAATTATCCATCTACAAATTTACCCATGGATAATCAACTTATTTTTAAGGTACTTAAGTTCCTCATGGTATATGAAGAAGATGAATGGGTCACCAATAAGTATTTTCTAGATTTTTGTAGGGTTTAAACCATGGTTAGTGCCTCACACTCAATTGTGGTATAGTTATGCTCTACCTTTGTCAATTTGTTGCTAGTGAAGGAGATGGGGTGATCAACTTTACCTTCACTAAGATGCTCCAAGATTACACCAATCAAAAATATGGATGTATTTACATGGATGTATAATGGGGTCATATAGTCAAGAAATTATAAAATAGGTACACTAGCTAACTTAAGCTTCAAAGTTTCAAAAATATCCTCTTGTGCTTTGCCTTGATAAAATGGGCCATCTTTGTATAAGAGCTCCTCTAATAACACTAAAATATTCACATATCTCCTTATGAAATTTTTATAGTATTCATTGTGGCCAAGAAAGGCATGAATATATTTCTATGTAGTAGGAGTCTAGAGCTAAATGATTATCACAATATTTGTGGGATCAATAAGTAGACCATATTTACAAATGATGTACCTAAGCAGTGTTCCAAAGGGTGTCATCAAGACACACTTATTAAATTTTAAGGATATATAGATCTATCTACAACTTTAAAACATTAGGAATAGGTTATCAAAATGGTCCTTCATGAGGACATACATTATCTATTCAGCTAGGTATACCTAGAGGAACTTGTGGATGAAGTATTTAAATACAGTGATCACCACTCTAGAGAACATGGTTAACACATTATTGAGTCCAAAGGGCATCATGTTATAATAAAAACAACCCTATTTAGTTTAAAATGTTATTTTGGGATTGTCTTTCTCCTTAATCTATACTTGATGATATCTAGAGAATCTATTAGTGAAGGTGTAGATCAAACAACCTATGACATCATCTAGGACTTTGTTAGTTAATAGAATTAGGAAGGGGTCACTAATGTATGTGGCATTAAAAATTATATAATTGATCAAAATTTGAATGCATCCATCCTTATTGATGATAATCACCATCCATCTTATCCACTTAGACTCTTGTATAGGGTAAATAACCCCTATAACCATTATTGCATAGATCTCTATCTTAACCTTGGTGTGGAGGTTGGGATTCATCCTATAGGGGTGATTCTTGACTAGTCTTACACCATCAATTATCTTTATTATCATCTTCCTAAGTGATGGGTTGTTTCCCTTAATATCTTGATAATTATTAGGAAACAAGTCTTATAATTCCTTTAGGAGAACCATAATGCATAGTAATTCTATGTTAGACAATTAGGCACATAGAGTATCCATCTTTGTCTTTCTTTTAGAACTAATGTCAACCTTGATGGTTTTTAGTGGTGTGTAGTAGGGTTCATTCTTTGCTTGGTATGAGTCTTCAACTTTATAAGTTTCCTCAGTTGTGTCTATGCAAAGATGAGTCATGCGTTTTTCATTAGGAGCACTATCATCTATTTGGTATATGATCTTCCATTTACCTGTTAGGGTTTTCTAGTAGTTTTTTTTCTAATTTTCATCATCTTATTCACTTAAGTCTATATTGATAATTTGTAGGTGCTCTTCAAGGATTGTGGTGTCCTTGAACACTACCCCCTAAATTTATTACATTGGCTTGATCAAATCTATATTCTATAAGGAAAAGGAGTAGGTGTGCATAAACTTCTCCTTAAGGGCATCTAAATTAGTTTTTTCATGGTGCATCTCATTAACCACATACCATGTTTATGCCCATGTCTTTAGAGTTCTATAGAATGTGTAAACCCATAAGTTTTTTGGGGTAATCACACCATAATCAGTCTATGTTTTGTTGCATAAGTGAACATGTGTTATGGGATTAAAGTTGCCAGAGTATGTTGAGATATCCAAGTCCCTGTTACTTCTCCTAAATCTAGTGAAAATGGATGATTTCACATCTTTCTAGGTTGGAAATTTAGACTTTTTATTTTCCCTCCAATGAGTAGTAGCGATTATTAATGTATACACTAGTGCACCTATTCTATATATTTATTTGGGGATGCATGATTTGAGATCATAGACATACTTTTCCACTACTTTACTCCCTTAAAATTTTAGGAGAACTATAATTTTACTTTTTCTTAAGTAGAGTACCTTATTTCTTTTATTATTATTGGAAAGGACTCATAATTTGGGAGTGTGATAAATCTATGCCAAGCCATTCCTCATAGGTTTTGGTTCCTTTGCACACACCAAGTGACACCTACAACTAGAGGCCTCATAAGCTTCTTCAACCCATCAATCTTAAGTAACATATGTGGTTTTTAAGGTTGATTGTCCATCTTCCCAATAGAGAACTCTTTAATTAGTGGGGTTGAGATTCTAGATGCCTTGCACCATGATGTTATATATGGTTGATATCATACTCAAGATCAATGCTCTCTACATAAGGATGTCCTTTGTCACTTGAGAGGGAAATAACTACCCTTTACTTACAATTTTTTAAGGTCATATATCACTTCTTAAAGCACATATCAACATTGTTTGTGTAGCACCATGGCCTTCCTAAAATCACTAGATAGTTATCTTATTCAACCAGCTTGATTACCTCAAAGTTAGTGTGGATTTCAAAGTCCATAATATCTATAATGGTACCCTTCAAAATTTTGATCAATTTAACTTAGGTCTTGTTATCCATAAAATTAGATAGGGAGAAGGCCTCAAGGTTGGCATACCCATCTTCTTCCATGCATTCTTGGTTAGGTTATGGATATTATCACCTATGTCAACAAGGACCTCGTAGATGGACCATCCATTGATGGTGGAAATAACTAGGATTTCTTGGCCATACTCTATATTTTGGGTATGCCTGACCTCTCATACCCTTTCCATGTGAAGTGTAGCAAATTCAACTGATAACTTCCTTACATGTTTTAAAAGTAAATTATTTAATATAGGCATCATCCTTTTTATTTATAGGAGTCAAAATATCTCCATTAGTTCTTATTATTTAACATCATAATCATCCTACTTCTTATATATATTTTTAGTGTATAGGGTCTAGATAAGGCACAAATTTAGGTCCATGCTACATTATATGCTTAGTGTGTTTTAGTTCCCCATATACTAGGCACAACTCTTGTATTGCCACAACTGGTGGTTGAGTGGTGAGTCCACTTAGAGTAGTTACCTATACTTTTATTGGCTCCATATAGATTGGTTTAACATTTGGATTTCATTTATTTACTTTAGTCTAAATCTTGATCATCATTGTGCCCTTATCTATGTTGAGGCTACTTTGGGTTAATTTTTTATACAAGTCAAGGCATGCCTAAACCTTGTGTGTTCTTCAATAATACCCACATGTTAGATAAATAGGGCATTTATGCTGATAGTGCTTGATTGAATTGCACTTATAATATGATCATAGTGGGAACCTCCCTCTATTACATCCACCACATAACCCTTAGGTACCCCTTTACATCCCATAGCCTACATTTTGTTATCCATAACCCTCATTTCATTGGGCTCATTTCCCTCTTACTACTACCATTACTTATCATGTACCCATCCCCATGTTCTTATGCATCTCATCAATTATGAAACAATCAATCATGGTATGAGTATAGGCCTCACATAATAAAAAGAGGTGGTTGTCTTGACCTAATTAGAACATTGAAACAAAGGTTATTTTTTAACATTATGCACCTTGCAACAAACTTCATAATTGAAAAGTAATGTGCATACATTCCTTTGATGTAGTTATTCCTATTATGGCCTTTTATCTCATAGTTGATGCACCATAACCCACTATGAGTGTCCTATAATAAATTAATGATCATATTCTATATTTGAGAGGCAATAGAAGTAATTTGTGCCTCCATGAATGGGATAATTCATGTGTCAACACTCTTAACCACCTTGGATATGAACACTACTTCAAGTGCTTCCTAAGGGTCTATGAATGTTTTCATAGACAACGCCCCTTTTTAATGGTACTATAAATCCCCCAATGAACCATTACACATATTTGGAAATGTGAATATCATAAGGGATATTAGAAATAAGAGTTTTGAATCTAACATCATATAAGTGCATGCTATTTTATAATCCCTAGTTAATCTCCTTGAGCATGATGATGCTCTATTATTCAAACTTAGGTATATCAAATTATTTCAAGAAGGCTTCCTTTAAGGTTTCATAATCAACCGTAGCTTAGTTAGGATAAAATTTACTATACCAATTATGGGCATGATCAAGTAGAGTTATAAAAAATTGGGTTTATTTACACTCAGATTAGGTTATACCCTGAGTGTGCCATTGTAGTTCACACTTAAGGTGCATGCTTTATGTCATCATTTATACCTCAATACTCAGGAAAATGTATGACCATCTCAAAATAAATCTAAGGTACAATGGGATCTAAACATCTATGTGCTTGAATGTGTAATATCAACATATTACTACCTTGAAGAAGCAAAATATCAATTCTTGTGCAAACCCAGATGAACATTTATGAGAGAGCTTGGTACCAAACTTAAGAAAGTGGTGGTAGATTATGGATTTGAAACTATAATAATGGATAACTAAAGTCCTCTCACATATATTAACATAATAAGGAAGAATGTGATATGTAGGTGAAGTGTAATGGATGAGGATGAGCAATTTGACACCTAAGAGCTTAGGAGATAGGCTTATAACAAGATGAGGAATAGTTTGATGGAATATATAGAAACTAAAAGTATAGAGAGGACCTGTAGTGAGTTTGAAGGGCAAGCAAAAAGATCACTTAAATGTTAATAGTACATAGATGAGGAAAACCTTAAAGCCATAGAATAAGCTCCATAGTTGACAGGTGAGGAATGCTCAGGGTCCCTACAAAATTTGTTTGTTTGAGATGTGCTAGCTACACCTATCCCCTTTATAAATATGGTGTGATATCATGTACTATATCCTTCATATTAATATAGAATATTGATAACCAAACCCATTATTAGCCTTGACTTTGATCATTTTATAGACATGGACCATAATTTTATGATTGAATAAGTTTTTACTTATGAGTATTTAAGTGAGGATACCTCTATACCCTAGGGTGCTAGCCAAACCAAATAGAAAATGAGGGTAATCATTCTATTCTATCCAATATCAGCTACACAACCTAGGCAATATCCTAGAGGAAGTGTCTTGGTGCCACTAGTTAGTAGTATAGTGGCATCATCATCTACAGTGCTAGCGATAACCATAGGACTAGCACCTATCCTAGCGGTTAGAGGAATTGGATGACCACTTATAGGACAAATACTATGGGGATAAACACCTCCAATACTAGTTTTCACAAGAATTGATATTCTACTTCTTTAGGGTAGGAGTATGTTGATACTACAAATTCAAGCAATAGATTTTCAGCTCCCCTTGTAACCATTTATCTATAGATCTAGTCTATGGATTTATTATAGTCTATAGATCGATCATATGTGAGAGGAATTTATATTTCCATCTTATGGTTTTAAATCCATAATCTACCATTAACTTCTTAAGTTTGGTATGAAAAATTCTCATAAATGTGCCTTTAGGTTTGCACAAGAATTGATATTCTACTTCTTTAAGGTAGGTGTATGTTGATACTACAAATTCAAGCACATAGATGTTTAGCTCCCCTTGCCACCATTTATCTATGGATATATTCTATGGATTTATGGATTTACACCATGGATTTATTCTATGGCTTTAAGGTTTCCCTCATCTAGGTACTACTACCATTTAAGATTTCCTTCCCCATGCCCTTCCCACTTACTACGGGTCCTCTCAACACTTCTAGGTTCTAAATATTCCATCAACCTATACCTCCTATTATTATAATCCTATCTCCTAAGTTCTCAAGTATCAAATTTCTCATCCTCATCCATTTCACTTCACCTACACATCCCCTTATTCCCTATTATGTTGATCATATGTGAGAGGACTTTAGCCTTCCATTATTATAGTTTCAAAGCCATAGTCTACCATTAAATTCTTAAGTTTGGTACCAAAATTTCACATTAATGTGCATCTATGTTCACACAATAATTGATATTCTAATTCTTCAAGGTAGGATTATGTCGATACTATAAATTCAAGCACATAGATGTTTACCTGCCCTTACCACCATTTATCTATGGATCTAGTCTAAGTGGAATCTAAGTTTTTAAGCCTTTCTAGGAACTCTTTCATCTACTTGAGGTACTTTCCATAGCTTCAAATTATGTGTTTCACATAAGCAACCAACCATCGGTACACCTACTTAGGTAGTTTTCAAAATAAAACCTCATACAAAGCATCATATAGATGGGTCTGGACCCACAACCTTAGTTTATGTTCTCTATAAGTTAGATTCCTTAATACAAAGTTATCTTCCACTTATTTTAGCCAGTGCTCAATGTTTTTGAGCTAGAGTCAAAACATCATTTTGGTGCAACATTGTAATAATAAAATTCAACATGACTCCTAGAAATGGAACCAAAATGTTGTATAAAATAAGGTTTTTAAGTCATTAGCTCTATCAAGTGCTTATCTAGCTATCCAATTCAAATATAAACTTGTTACAACTAAGTGCAAACCTAGACTAATCCTATAATGTTAAACATTTATTACTCTCCTATGTTATAATCACTTCACATAAGGTGTGAGCCTTATGCACTCACCCAAATCACATCAAATAAAGTATCAAGGCCTATATTGGGTTAGTTATGTCATAAAACAACTCTATCTTTCAAGGACTTTTGTTATTACAATAATGATGGTAAGTTCATTATAACAAGCCATTTTAGGGGGAATCCAATTATTTGCTAGGTACAAGCCTACATGATATGATTCTATAGCTTCATGGGTGTAAGCCTTTGGTTTCCTTAGCTTAGCATTAGTCATGCACTTGGGGGGTTCAATGGAGTACTTAGATGAAGGACATAGGTAGCATTGTGAGGTATGGGGTCATTCTTATACTTAGATAATTTGTATATAGAGTGTTGATGTCATCATACACTATAGAAATGCCATGAATAAGATAGGACAAAATCTTGATGGAACTCAATATTCATAATATAAATCTAAGCATTAAAAATACTATAAACATTGGATAAACCATTGTCATTTTAAGACTATAACCATAACCATGTAGACTAGACTAACACTCATTAGATTCAACATTATTCATCATTAAACATAATTTAAAGACATAGTATATATCAATAGAAAATGAGAAAATTCTCATCTTCAAGTTGGTTAAGGTCCACAGGATCATAGGTGAGCTTGGGAACTACAATGAGGAGCCTTGAGGAGTCCATGCTAAAACCTAAGCCAAATGGTGAACATAACCTTCATAAACAATCTTATAGAGATTCACTACCCAACTCACTTTTCCCTAATCACTAGATTAAACTCAACTTTATAGCACTTAGAAACATATTAGTGTTAGGGTGAAAGGATCATGTTGAGGGCTGAGCTAGCACTAGATGAAATAATTACATTGGATATACTACCATGCTTCCATCATGCCATGATTGCCATGTGTGACCACTTCCCAATGATGCCTGAGTTAGTATAGAGTTGGTTAGTCACTTATTAGTTCATGCCACAATATGACAAAACAAAATTCATACCAAGTGATTACCTCA
Source organism: Torreya grandis (assembly GCA_037957365.1). NCBI lineage: Eukaryota > Viridiplantae > Streptophyta > Pinopsida > Cupressales > Taxaceae > Torreya > Torreya grandis. The sequence goes on along the minus strand of JARHVA010003624.1, from coordinate 60,357 downwards.
TGCCCAAGTGTCTACTAAGTTGGCATGGATCCCATAGTTAAATGATTTAGGACCCAACATTGAACTATGTTCAAAAGCTCATTTTTGTTTAAATCACATTCATGAGAGTTTTTGAACCTCTCTATCCTTTAAAATTTTGTGATCTATGCATTTTTCTTATCTATGGAGCATTTAATTATATATTCAAGAAACTAGAAGTAATTTCAAGGAGAAATCAACCTTGAGCACTTTTTTGGTCTATTAAAGGCTTAAATCTCATAAAACTCAACAAGAATTTCCTTTTTAGTGTTTTTACAACTTGAAATTAATTTTTAAATGCTAGATATATATTTTTTGGCTTGTTAACACTTTTGTAGAAGCCTAAGAAGCATCAAAATATTATTTTTGATTTATTTTCTTCCATTAGAGCATGATTTTATGGCCTATGTTAGCTAAAAATATTAAAAAATCAATAAAATTTTCATTTTTGTTTAGGTATTGGTAAGCTATAAAAAAGGGTGTAGATCCCTAATACAAAATGCCCTAGGGGTAGAAAAATAGGCCTAAAACCAAAAATAGTGGAGCAAAATCAAACAAACAATAGAGTAAAAGAAGAGAATAAAAAGACCAAACCCAGTCACAACATAAAAAAACAAGACTAGTTAAACAAAGCTTTCCAATCTTCCTTGAGGAAATGTAGGAGTTTTTCCTTGATGGTAGCTTTACCTTATCCATTTCCTCACCTATAAAAAATTTAATGATAAATAAAGAAGTAGTATCTTGGTGGATGACTTTCATGCATAAGATGGTCAACACTTTCATTTTATTCTCAAGAGAGTGTAGCCCATTCTTTACTTCCTTCAAATCCTTTTTAATCTGAATACAATTGTCATAAATTTTATCATTTGTAACTTCTTTCTCAAGAGTATCCATGGAATTATTACCTTCCTTATTAGAATCATATAAGGAGTTAGTTAACTTTTTGAAGTAGCTGGTATCCTCCTTTTCCCCTATTGGTCAAGAGTGGATTTAATCTTTATGATCTCCACTTCATCCTCTAGATCAAAGGCTAATAAGTAGTCAACAATTTTTAACACTGGGGTTTTACCACCTACCAATCTACTAGATCTCTTAATGTTTAACCTCTTTATAGTGCTCCCTTAGACCTCATTGCCAATATATTTATCTACATCCTTTACCCTTTGTTCTTGGAGCTTAGATTGCTCCTTTCCCACATTCGGTTTTACTTGCTTCTCATCTTCAATAGTGTTCTTATATTTTTTCTTACCCAACTTTTTGGTCACAAAGTGATCTCACATGTCTCCTTTCCTCTTCTTATCACCTGAGTGTTAAGGGTTGTTATTCAATTCACATAACCCCTCAGCTACCACTTTTTGTGATTGGCTGAGGGACCTAGCCAAAACATCCTTAGGAGTAAAAAAAGTGGTTCCCTATAGAAGAGAGGACTTGGATCCTTTCTTTGTGTGGGGTCATGAAACCAAGGTAATAGTGACCAAATCCTTGGGCATATTGAAAGATCTAAAGGGGCTCAATGAATATTTCACAATAAGGTTAGAGGCCTTATTTTTAAAAGGGATACCAAACTTGACACTCAAAGGAATGTTATCATCTAATTCACTATCATGGGCCTCATCAACCAGTTAAAATTTAATGTGTTTAGGTTGGAAAAGTGCTAGGTGGAAATGATAGAGACAAAAAATTAGGCCTTGGTAGAGCAGGATGGAAACAATAATAGGGTTGCTTTCATGCACAATCTTAGTAATTTTGATAGAGGACTCAAGAGATGACAATAGGTAGAATGGAAAACTAACAAGCACCTTATGATGAAAATGGTTTAAAAAATCAAAGTTATAATGATAGTAACACTTAAATCTGACATCTAATGTATGTTATTTTATAATAAGAAAATAGACCTTATCCAAGGGGTTGATGAGGCTTTCCTGTTAAGCCACCTTGCAATTGAACTAGTGACTCACCTTCTCTGAATATTTTCATGCCTTTAAGGTCCTAGACTTTAATTTGTTTCTTTAGTATTTTGCCTCATATTATAGACTTTTAGCCTTTGCAATAGTCTCTTCACTTAATTTGAATTGAATTCCACCAACCTGAACCTTATGATCCACATCCTAAGATATATTAAACTAGGCTAAAAGATTTTCATCAAAGCCATTGAGACATTATAAGTGTGGTGCAATGCCTCCCTTGTGGTGCAACGCCTCCCTCATCGCAAATGCTCAACATCATGGCATCTACCTTAGACTTAGCATAAGATAATGGCTTAGTTCAAACCTTGTCTCCACCCATGGTTAATATATTCTCTGCATTGAGGAGAGGATTTATCAAAGTAGATTTTAGTACCCAAGGATAATGTGTTTTGATGTATAAAAGTCCATAAACAATGGTGTAGATATAGTCATTTAGCCAATATTTATTTCCACTAAAACACTTAGCTCATCCTTCAAATAATTCATGTTAATCAAGTAATAATTTCAAGTGTAGTGAAGCTTGTGTAGGCTATCAATTAGAGAGCACACCATCAGGGATTGGAGCTATCTTGTGTGACATCTAAGTAAATGTCTCAAGATTTTGCTAATATGAATTTCATTGATGTGGCACTTCCCATCTATTAAAGTATACTCATGCATCATCTTACCCATATTTATGACCAAACCTATTCACCCCTCTAGGTGGAAAATATCTATCATTGAACCCCCAATTAGTGTATATTAAAATATATTCTAAAAAATATTGTTTTATATAGGTTAGTAAGTCAAAAGAGGTTGGGCCTCTAATTAGAGGTAATATCTAACATTGGTATGAATATTTTTTAGGTTCCTCTAGCACCTTAGAGGGAAAATATTTATTCCCAAATTGGCCATTGCATCCACCACTTGGTTTCCCTCTCTATAGATATTTTTAACCTCAAATCCCTCAAAATCAAGAAGGATTTTATTTATGTTCTATATAATGTCATCAATCTTCCATCCAACCCTAGCTTTCTCTTTAATAGCATCAATGATAAGTTTAGAATCAACTTTGATTAAGAGGTTTTTAATTCCAATGGAAATATCCACCTTGAGACCCCAAAGGAGGACCATAATTTCAACAACATTATTAGAATTTAATCCCATTTCACCAGCATAGGCTACCACAATCTCACCATTATCATATATCAATATACCACCCATACTTGCCTAACCTAGGTTACCTTTGGTAGCCCCATCAAAATTGAGCTTCATTTATCCAATAGAAGGGGAGCCCATTCAGTATAAGCATGATAAATCCTCTTAGAGGTATTATTTTTAAAAATATGGGCCAAGATGCTCCATTGATTGATGATGCTTTCTTCTATATTTTTAGGAGGAAATCCTACACCTTTCAAAATGCTATTACAATAGATATTTTCCTATAGTAGTTTAATAAAACTATAAAATGCCTCTTTGGGATCTTTAGGTTTATCTCTAAATAACCTATTATTATGCTTCTTCTAGGGTTCCTAGGTTAGGATAAGGAAAATATAAGCCCATATATATTTACATAATGGTTGGACAAAGGGGGACAACTAGCCTTTAATGATAATTAAGAGATCATGATTCATGCTCTAGAAGACTCCCAGGTTCTGCAAGGCAAAGCTCCACACCTCCCAAGAGAACTCACAATGCAATAAGAGGTGGGAAACTAATTCTTCCTCTTTTTTACATAATACACAATTGTTAAGAATTTATAATCCTCTAATATAGAGATTATCCATAGTAAGGATCTTATTATGAGTGGTCAACCACCAAAAATGATTGATTTTAGGAATAAGGTTGTGATTCTAGACCCTTCTCCAAATGTTTGAGTCCTCATTGGACTTAAAGAGAAGATTATAAGCTGATTTGACTACAAAAACTCAAATTTTTTCCTATTCCCATAATAATTTATCCCTTGATAGGAATATAAGAATTTTTTAATCTCAAAGAAGTAGTTACAATTCCTCAGTAATCAAGATGAGGCCATTCTAGTCTTAATAGCAATCTGATAGCTATTTCCAATCACTATTACCAAGCAAAATATAATCAAAAACTAATCTCCCAAAGTGAGCAATGGCTCTATCAGTAAGTCTTTGGAAATTTTGTATCGTATAGATAGGGATGCCCTTTAGCTAGTTATCTTCCCAAAATTTGATGCTTCTACCATCCCCCAGTTTCTACTTAATGCCTAGTTTCATTTTTGTTGATCTAACTATTGTTTATCTTTTTTAGTGGCTAAACGTAGTCATTTTGGCCTAAAATATCTCTTACAAAGCCTCTAAATCTACCTATTGAAATTATAGAAGATTAATTCAGCTTGGAGTGCCATTTTTTGGCATGTGTGAGCTAAAAATCTATGAAAGATCATATTTTGGGTAATAAATCTTAGTTTTGATATTTCCATTTACTTTGTTTGGCTATTTATAAGCAATTTAGACCTTTACTTTGCCTAATTTAGACTCCTGTATCTCATTCCAAATTTTCACACTCATCCCAAGCACCATACTTCAACTGGTAAAACCTCCATGAGCTAAAAATTAGTCAAAAAATCTCATCTCTTAATCTATGAAGCTTATTTTCTTGCCTAAAAGGTTAAATATTCATATTTTGGGTCCATCTGATTCTGTATAAGAACCTATGGAGCTTTATTTCAAGATCTAATTTTTTTTTATCTCTCATGGGTACCATATACAACCACTCTAATTTTTATAGGCAAATTCTAAGTCAAAGATTAGATTTTGAACGGTACAATGGCTTTATCTTGAAAAATTAGGAGGCCTAGCTAAATTTGAGGGTAATCAAAGGCCATATGAAAGGAGATATGAACTATTGAAGATTCACATAAGCATCATCAATCTCTAGCTTACCTACAACTTGAAAATAAATAGTTAGTAATAGTTTTGCAAAGTATTATTAAATACATGAATTATCAATTACCTTTATTTCAAACAAGTTGATGGTGGGTCCCTTTTTGTTGAGTTGTATTTATCTAAAAATATGTAATTATTTTTCATTATACAATCCAAAATTATTTATTTTACATGTATTTAATATTTTGAATTTAATGAACTTGAAAACTATCAAGAACAAGAAAATTACCAATAGGCCAAGATCTTGAAACAATACTCAAAATTGATTCATATTCATTGATTCCAATAATTAAAAACCCAAAACATTCTTAAATAATCCTCAAGATAGATTTTAGAGTTCACATGCAAAAAAATGAAAAAATTTAAAATCTAAAAAAAAATCTATTTTTAGAAGCTACTATTTATAATAAGTTTCAAATGTAAGTGTGTGCAGCTCTAAAAATTTCCCAAAAATAATCTAAATACTAAAATTATGCTATGAGACAAAATTCAATTGAATTTGAATTTTTGTTTTAAAAATATACAATTTCTAAAAATAGAAAATTCTTCAAAAAATATTAAATGTTAATTTCAAACCCTAAGATGATCAGGTTTGGCCTCCAAACAATATCAAAATCAAATCTAAGTGTATAGAGTGGCTTCGGGTAGAATCAATTTTTTTGATACAGTCATTTTGGTGTATGGAATAGCTCAAATGGAGTTATGGGTCAAAAGTTATGGCCTCCATAAGGTTGGCCTATTTTTTCTACATCATTCTCCTCTAGTTGAAAACAACTCATCTCTTGAGAGTTGCCTTGATTATACTGCCATTTTTCCTTATAATTTTTTTTCAGCTTTCATTTTGTAATATAGTGTTTCATTCTTTCTACAATCCTTCCCACTACACCAAATACTTTTTATAATTCCCTTGCCTTGTGCTCATTATCTTCATATCCAAAACCTGCACTATTTTTTCTTTCTTCTTTAGAACTTGTTGCTCCCAATTTGCTTATTCATCTTCATCACCTTCACCATCTTATCCATGGAGTTCATATAAATTTGAAACATTAAATACTAGATATATATCAAAAATTTATGGTAAACTCACCTCATAGTCATTATCATTTATTTTATTTACAATTTTGCATGGTTCAATTTTCTTGTGCTTTAACTTATTATATGTGCCTTTTGGAAATTTATCTTTCCTTAAATAAACCATTACCAACTCTCCTTATTAAATTACCTTGGATATTCTTCTGACATCCTCTTTTTCTTTATATTTATCATTAATTTCCTACAACTTTCTTCTTACTCCTTGCAACTACTGCATATGATCTGCAAACACTTCTGCATCATCACTAATTCAATCTATAATTATAAATTATACCAAATCTAAACTACCCATATGATTTCTCCCATGAACAATTTTAAAAGGTTACTTTCCTATTGATCTATTCACTAAACTATTATATACAAATTCAACTTGTGGTAGAGTCAAGTCCCATTGCTTTGGCTTCTCTCCCACTATGCATCTCAATAAATTTTCCAAGCTCCTATTCACAACTTCTGTCTATCCATTTGTTTGTGGGTGATATACACTACTAAATTTTATCTTAGTACCCATCTTCTTCCACAATGTCCTCCAAAAATTACTTAGAAATTTCATGTCCCTATCTGAATTAATAGTTTTTTGAAACACCATGCAATCTCACAATATCCATAAAAAATAATTTTGAAACACTAGTGGCATCATTAGTTTTTTTACATGTAATGAAATGAACCATTTTATAAAATCTATCTACAATAATAAAAATTAAATCATTACCTCTTTGTGTGTTTTGGAATCCTAACATAAATTCCATACTCAAATTTGTCCATGGTCCTCTTGGAACTAGTAATGGTATGTATAGTCTAGTATTTTGTGAATGTCCTTTAGCCACCTAACATATTATACACCTTGAAACATACCTTGTCACATATCTCTTCATCTTTGGCCAAAAATACTTTTCCTCCACCAAAGCTAATATATGCATCCTACCAAAATGTCTAGTCAAACCACCACTATGTAATTATTTTATTATATTGTCTCATAGAGACCCAATTGGAATGCATAATTGTTTCCCTTTAAAGAGATAACCTTATTGTATAAGATACTCATCATGAATAACATCTATCCCACCTATTAATGGATTCTTGCACTGCTCAACTACCTTACTAAAATAAGGATCATTATCATATAATTATTTAATAGTTTCAAATCCAACTACTTCACTCACCATAGTAGTTAATAATGCTACCCTCCTAATCAACACATCAGCTACCAATTTTATCTTCTTGATTTATGTTTCAACACAGAAGTATACCCATATAGGAAATAAACCCACTTTTCATTCTTGCTATTCAAGTTTTTTTTGTGTATTCACATAATTTAAAGCCTCATGCTCTATAAATATGATAAACTCCTTAAGCACCAGGTAATGCCTCTAATGTCTTAATGCCTGTACAATTGCATAAAGTTCAACATCATAAGTAGAACACTTTGTTCTTACCTCTTTCAACTTATCATTGAATTATGCTATTGGCTTTCCTTCTTGACTAAACACAACACCAATTCCCACAAATGAAGCATCAAAATCAACCTCAAACACTTTGTTAAAACCTAATAATCCTAAATTGGTCTTTCTATAATCTTCTTCTTCAAAATTATGAAACTTTATATGGCTTCTCTAGTACATGCAAATTCTTTCCCTCTCATGCACTCTATTATTGGTGCCACAATACTACTAAATTTTTTAATAAATTTTCTATAAAATGTTGCTAAACCATAAAACTTCTTACATCTATAATGATTTTTGGAATAGGCCACTCAATAATTTCCTTTATCTTTTCTTCATTCATTTTCACACCATCTACTGAAACTACAAATCCCAAAAATACCAAACTATTCTTCATAAGCCTACACTTCTTCAAATTTTCATACAACTTATCTTTTTTTAACAAATCCATTACCATTATCAAATGTTGTAAGTGTTCTTATTTATTCTTACTGAATATAAAAATATCATCAAAATAAATAACCAAAAAATTACCAATATATTCTCATAGCATTATATTCATCACCCTCATAAATGTGCTAGGTGCATTAGATAATCTAAATGGCATCACCATCCACTCATTTAAGCCATCCCTATTATTAAATGTAATTTTCCATTCATCTCCTTCATGAATTCAAATCTAATAATAAACACTCATTAGATCAATCTTGGTAAAATATTTTTCTCTTATAAGCACATCCATAATATCATTTAAATGAGGTATAGGAAACTTATACTTTATTATAACTTTATTAATTGCTATAATATCCAAACACATTCTCCATCCTCCATATTTATTTAGAGTTAGCAAAACTGGTCTTTCACATGAACTCATACTCTCCCTTATCACATTCTTCCTTAGAAATTCAATAATCTATTTATTTAATTTTGCATGTTCTGTTGGACTCATCTTATAAGATACTTGATTGGGTAGATCTGATCTGAGAATCAAATAAATATGATGTTTAATGTATCTCTTCAATGATAAACCATATGGTAACTCATTAGGCATAACATCTACATATTATTTTAGTACTCTTGTTGATTTTATTGGTATTGGTACCATTTTTATTTCTTCATTCTATGCTACTAATGTATAACAATAACCTACTACCTTCATATCTTAGATAAATTATTTAGTAGAGAGCATGATTTCTATCTTCTCTTCCTCTTTAAGAGGTAATAAAACTACGTTTTTACCACATTTCCAAAAAGTGTATTTATTCTTTGCTCCATCATGAACTACTTTTCTATCAAATTGCCATGCTCTCCCCAATAACACATGACATGCATCTATTGGAATAACATCACACCATATTTCATCATTATAAGTTTTTCTTACAAAAAAACTTGATTAAATTTTATCTACTGTAACCTCATTGCCTTTCTTAAACCATGAAATATGATAAGGGTTAGGATGCTTTTCACATTGCAAATTTAGTTTTTCAATTATTTATTTAGAAACCATATTTTCACAACTACCACCATCTATAGTTACTTTGCATACCTTTCCACCTAAAGTAAATCTTGTTAAAAAAATATTTGATCATAGCCATGTATCACCACTTTATTTATTCTACACTTGTTCCTTCCTTAGAGCAATCATGTTTTTTCTCATCATGAGATTCTTTCCAACATCTATTGGTGTAACTTTAGTATTTTACTCTTTTATTTTAGCCTCAACTAGATTTACTCTTGGGTGATCTTCTTTCCTCCTTTCTTGGTCTTGATAGTTTGGACACTCAAATGCTATTTGCCCTTCTCCACATCTATAACAAACATAAGATATACATTGATTTAGAAACCATCCTCTAGCACCACCGTAACCTCATCCCCTCTAAAATCCTCTTCCTATTTGTTGGTATTGAAACCCTTGCCTATTATCATCTTGCCTTTCTGCACCACATGATGATTCACCTTTATTGGCATTAAATCCACCTATGGTGGTATTAAACCCACCTCTTCCCCTTATTAGAGGGGATATACCTCTTCTTGGACCAGTATATGCCCTTCTAATTTTTTTTCTATTTTGCTTTTCTTCTACCTTCAAAGCTAATTGATAAGCCTCCTCTATGTTAAGTATTCTATGCATGTTTAATTCATCTTGAATATAAAATTTCAAACTATTTACATTCCTTGTAGCCATATACTCTTATGTTTCATCATGCTCTACTTGTATGGAAAGTTTTTAAGATTCATCTATATACTCTTTTATACTATGATATTCTTTCCTTAAATTTTGAAATCTTCTATATATGGTTTGTGCATAATCCACAGGAAGAAATTTATCCCTCAACTTCTTCTCCATCTTTTTCCATGAATTAATATTCTCTTTACCTTTTATATATTTTTATTTCTATAGGTGATCCCACAAAATCATTGCATGACCTTTTAATTTCATGCATGCAAATTTTACCTTCTTGTCTTCTCTCATAGTCTTCCACTTGAATAACTTCTCCATGCTATTCATCTAATCTATCAAATCCTTTGGTTTTAAACTACCTCCATAAGATAGAGCATCAAACTTGATTCCTTCATTTTTCCCTTCTAAATCCCAAACCATCATCTCTTCCATTGATGGTGGTTGTTCTTGTTATTCTTCTTCTTCCTGAATTTATTCATCACAATTTGTGTCTTCCTCATCACAACCTTGTCTTCTTTACTGATTGGTGATAACCTCTATTAATTATTGAAATTGCCTCTACAAATCTTGTATAGTCTGATTCATCTACACAACACCTCCTTGAACTCTTCCCATTTTTTTACTCCTCTAAGATTCAAAATCACTTTGATACCAGATAATGAACCCAAAAACTATCAAGAACAAGAAAATTACCAATAGGCCAAGATCTTAAAAAAATACTCAAAATTGATTCATATTGATTGATTCTAATAATTACAAACCCAAACCATTATTAAATAAGCCTCAACTTAGAATTTAGAGTTGACATACAAAAAAATCTAAAATCTAAAAAAAAACATCTATTTTTAGTAGCCACTATTTATAATAAGTTTTGCATGCAAGTGCACATGCACTAAAAATTTCTTAAAATAACCTAAATACTAAAATTAGCCTATGGGATGAAATTAAACTGAAGTTAAATTTTGATTCTAAAAATATACAATTTATAAAAATATAAAATTCCCAAAATAATCATTAAATGTTAAATTTAGACTCTCAGATGATCATGTTTGGCCTCTGAAAAATATCAAAATCAAATCTAAGTAGATAGAGTGGTTTAGGGAAGAATAAATTTTTTGATACAATAATTTTGGCACATGGAAGATCTCAAATGGAGTTATGGTCAAAATTTATGGACACCAAAATTTTGGCCTATTTTTTTTGCATCAGATTTAAAAATTAGAATTAATTAAATATCCTTTAAAATCTATATTTTGCAAGTGCAGACTTGTAATGGTCAAAGGGTAATTGGTTAGTCCCATTTTACAAACCTATTATAAATATGAGGACATATGTTTAAATATACATATCGATATTATTTTTTGTCAAAAACTAATTTATTATTCTTAAAATAATTAGTTTAAATGACCTTTTATTAGCCATCCAATCTTTCACGTGTGAATATTATGACACTTTCGACATTTTTGACACCCTTATCTTGTCAAAAATTTTGTTGAAGATGGTCATATGACTAGTTGATATTTAGGATTTTGTACATTATAGACACATTGGTATGGTATTTTGTTTGATTTTAATCTTTCTAATATGAGTTTTAGTGTATAATTTGTCTTTGTGACATTTGCAACTTTCACATTTGTTGCATTTATTTTTGTTTTTTGAATTGTTTTTGAAATCAATTAAGTGGATATTGTTTTTTATTAACTAAAATATTTTTTTATTATAAAATTAAGTATAAAACATGTTAAAAAGTTTTATTTCTAAATCATTTATTGTTGGTTTAGTATAAAACATAAACTTGTAGTGTCAACTTTAAAAAGAAGAAGAAATATTCATGACTCAAATTATAATATGAATTATTCCTAATAAGATATATAATGTTTATTTAACTTAGTAATAGATTATTAGTGAATTTATTAGATATGCATCACATAACCTAGTTATTAAATTTAATATGCTTGATTATAAGCTTACATATACTCCTATTAAAGGTTGTGTTAAAGCTTGATCTAAAAATTGTGTGCGATAAAGCCAACCCCTCTTTACAAACATATTATTGGTAGTTTGATTTATATAACCATTACCAAGATAGATATTTCATATGATGTGGGTGTTTATTCTAGATTCATGTAGGATCCATACATGGATCATTACAAATTATCAAGGTGGATACTTTGGTATATAAAAGGAACTATAAACTTTAGTTTATATTATTATTTCTTTGATAATGCTAATTTATTTGTTTTTTTAATGCTAAACATACAATGTTATTATGATTCTAAATCTGTATATATGTTTATGTTTGTTATAGGTGCTATCATTTGGAGCACTTCATGTGTAAGTTATTAAAAAAGCCTTGTGGTTATGAATGATGATATAAGAATGTCATGTGGAAGCTCCTCATTATACCAACCTTCTTGGTAATAGTAAAAGTTGTATATCTTTGGAAAAAAATCCAATGCAGCACCAACAAACTAAATCCTATTGAACTTCATTCAATATTGGGCCTATTAAAGTTGCCATTGAGGTGGAGTGTGCATGATAATTCCACTTATCAACATCTATGTGGGTCATGTGTTTACTTATATCTCTCTATACTTTTTTCATTGTAAAGTATTGTAATATATCACTTTATTTGATTTTGGTAAACTTCATATGGAAGTCTACACTATACCCAATACATAGTCACATGGAGGTCCTTATATTTTAAAATACTCCAATATGCTTGGTTGATGATTCATGATAAATTATGGGATGTATTCTCAGTATGGGATGTATTCTCATGATCATGCTAGCCTAAACTCACTCTAAGTGGTTTAGGTTAATATAGTATAATTATTTTAAATGTGTGTATGGGGACATAATGCAAAACATTTAGGTATATATGGGTATATAGTGTAATTCTTTTAAAGGTGACTATGTGATTGTGGTTACATAGTGTAATAGCTTTGGGTATCTATAGTTGTCTAATGTCATTACTTTAAATTTAACTATGTTATTGTGGTTACATAGTGTAATACCTTTGGGTATCTATAGTTAAATATTGTAATGCCTTTGGGTGACTACGTTTAGATAGCATAAATACTTTAAAGGTGACTATAACATGACGAAGGATGTTTTCTTAAATTATTACCTCCTAAAACTCATCATGTGGATGGTTCATGGAGTATAACTTCATTGTTATAAAGATGATTATGGCATTTATCCCCACTTAACATTAAGGGAGAGTATTGAAACAATTAATGGTTAAGTGGTGTTAATTTATATACCCTTAATACATTAAATTACATTGGTTAAATAATAATATATATTAATATTTATCATGAATTTATCCTCATGTAAATAAATAATAAAATATATTAAATGACCATAGAGAGGTTGGACTCATTAATGTGGTGGTTGAAAAAGGTCACATTATAATGGTCAAATTACCTTGCTTATATAATAAAGAGTTTATATTGTAAGATTCAATGAAAAAATTAGAGTTGAGACAAATGAATAAATGTGGAGAACACATTCCCAAGATGTGAAGATTGGTTAAGAAGTGAGAAGAAGAAATACTATATTTGGTACTTAGTATATCATAATATGAATAATATTTGTGGGGTTTTTAACATCTTTGATATTTTTCCACATATATATTGTGTTGGTTTCATGTGTTCCTTTGATCTTGATCTCATATCTAGATCCATTTTTTGTATGCATTATTTTTATTTTTTATTAATAAACATGGTATACTCTATATAATTTTAGATTATTAACTAAAAACATAGTTGCACTTATGAAAGTAATAATCATAAAAATAGTAAATATAGATTAAGTTGGCATATGCCAAATGAATAACAAATGTTAAAGTAAAGCAAAATAATCACTACACATAGTATAAAGGTAAAATATAATTAGAAGAACCATATCATGAATATTCTATTAACATCTATCACACATCAAAACCATATTTCATTACATTTGAGCACTATATATAGAGCATTATAGATTATTGTCTCTTTGCATTCCAAACTTTTGATATCCTCAAAATGAAAGACTCTTTGAATTCTTCTACCACTGCTTAAGCTTACAAGGTCAAATACATATGAAATACTATACAGAAGACATAATCATATACTTCATACACGTGTCTAGCCAATTACACTTTGTGGTTTTGGTGACCTCACTCAATGCCTAACACTTTCTTAGACTTAAATTTTTGTCTCATCTTGATAAAAAGTCACATTTTGAAATCTTCTTTGAAGCTGAGAGGATGAGTCATAAACACTAATTGCAGTTATCACTCCAGGTGTTGTTTACCAATTTTCACCCATTATACACTACATAACTACCCTTTCAAGTTTTCAACTAAGTAGCATACTAGACTACTGCCATTTCAAGTTTTCAATAAACTAGAATAACTAGGTGGTCTCCCTTTACAAATTTTCAACCATTTTGGCTCTATTTCTAATGTTTAATATTATCCTATACTCTTTGTATATAACTTGTTCAATCTAAAAAATTGAAGTGTGTAATACTTATTGAAAAGGTAGTGGTGTGATTTAGAGTGGATGAGGTAGAGGCTATTGTGTTATTGGATATACTTAGATTATGGTTAGATCTATTCGGTGTGTAAGGTGTGTTTTAGGAGTTTAGTGTTATTGGGTTCCTTTTTAAGCCTAAACAATTTCCTTTATCTATTGAAGCATTTGATGGAGTTGCTATGATGGAATGAATTGAGGTACATCCATTAATTATGCAATAAAAATATTGATCTATGAAATATATTACTTTAGTATCTTCCAATCTATGAGGGCATTATATACCATGAAAAGCAAGATGCATAGTGGATTTTTTATTAGCATAAAATTTTGCACATCATCATCATTCATAATGGAGATTAGTGATTTTGCATTTGGCATTTTGAGCTTAATATCCAACACTAGCTTATCTAATATGTTTGTATGCCTTTAAACTTGAATGCTGAACAACATGTGCATTGTCTCATTATGCCATATTTGGAGATTTTACATAGTATTTTCCATGACATCTAACATTTTCTTGATTTTAATTCTCATTACATATGGAGTATTTGTTTGATCATCTAACACTGCTTTAGATGTATTGATTGATGTGAACTTAGGTTTAAAAGTATTTTAAGATTGATTGAGGTGTTAAATCCAATTGAGCTCTCCTTGGCTTATATGTTTGGCCTACTATGCAAAAATATCTAGAACCTACTAATATTATTTAAATATCTCATAAATTGACTCTGTCTTCATCCTTAGGGCCTATCCCTATATGCATGATGTTTTTAGTTATTGTACAACTAGTTAATCCCTAGTAATTTTCATCAAGAGGGTTGTGAGTTATTTTCTTGTATACATTAACTAATCACCTAACACCTGTGTAGAAAAATGGAAGAAGTAGAATCTATCAATTAGTGTGTATTTACTAGTTGATTATTAAGGCTTGGGTTGTCCTCTTATAGCCTCAACACTTCATATTCTATGTTTGATGTCTTATGTGTAATTGACTCTTGGAACAAATTTGTGCCTTAAATTTTATTTTACAATGATGGATAAGACACATCCAAATTTATTTCTAAAGTAGTAGTGGAAAACACCATGGACATGGAAAGAGTTGTAGGTGGAGCTAGTGTGAATTACACCAAAGGAAGAGTAAAAGTGGTGTGTCAAGTGGATGTTGTGGGAACATCACATATCCACTAGATATAAAATATAAGGCTTTATATATGATGGATATTCATGCACACATGATTATGTTGATATCTTATGGTGTGTGGTGTAATCTATTTCCTTCTTATCTTTTATAGTTTTATCATCAACTTCATTCTTAGCTTTAGCATCTACCTCAGCTTGATCTTTGGTTTGTGCCTCAACCTGAGCCTTAACTTCAACTTTGGCTTTATCTTTGACATCTACCTTAACCTTAAATTTGGTCTCAGCCTCAACATTGGATTTCTATCGATATGTTTACTCATCAATTTATTGCTTAGTTTATTCTTCCTTAGCCTTTTATTTTTCTTACTCTCTCTACCATTTTACAAATTACACTTCTTATTGTTTCTTGTCTACTTCATCTTGCTCTTTTTTCCTTGCTTCCACTTATTTAGCTTACTTTATATGGGCTTATGATTCTTTAGCTTATTTATTGTCAACCTCTACTTCTTCAACCTGATTCTATGTAGCCTCTACTTCTTTGGACTATTGTTTCATAGCCTCTGCTTCTTTAACCTATTATTTCCATTGCTTATATTTAACATATTCATGTTTGTGGTGTTTTTTATCTTGAAAAACTACTTGTTGTTTATATTCTTCTTTATTTTTCTTTTTGTCCTCTTTTATTTCCTTTTCAAGCCTTTTATACTACTATTTTGGATCTTATTATTGTGTAGCTTCTTCTTATGGCTCAGCCTGAGGTAACCTTATTTTTATAGTCTCCTCCATTTCCTCTGGTGTGTCGATATTAATGACTATTTGAGATTCCTTTAAGGAGGTTTATTCTGTCATAGTACCTCTATGAACAAAATTATTTTATCTTGATAATGATGGGGGAGTTAGGTTCTCCTTGACTCTCTTCATAGCTTTGGTCTGTACTTGAGATTATGAAGTTTGTGTTTTCTACACACTTGTCCCTTTTGCTACTTTGCCAAAAGACACCATATTTTCTCTGACATGTTGTGCTAGACTTTTTTAAAAATGAGTCCTTAGCTTACACTTTAGAGATGGCAATGGATTTTTTTATGCTAATTATTATTATTTTTGTGAAACCAAAGATCCCTTAGCAAGATCTAAGATAAATATCTTAGCTACCAATTTTTTTCATGTTAATTCATGTCCTACATTGTCAATAATGATGGAATGGGGGTGTTGTGTGATGTTAAATTAAAGATATTGATTTACCTAATTTTTCACTTGACAAGTGCACACTACTTTCCAAACTAAAAATTAATTCTCCTCCTTCTTGTCTTAAACTTTACTACTAATGTCCTCAATCATGGTCTTCAATACTTCTTGTTCTTCCACTCCCATTTTTAGTAAGTCACACTTGATCATTATGCTTGGAACATGTAGATTATATAACTAATACTTTGTCTATGGAATTTGCTTTTTGGGTGGGCAAGGTAAGGCTCTCTAAAAAGGTGCCTTCATTATTATTTTCTCTCAATGGGATGGGGACATTGAATATTATAGTGGTACCTATAGATGGACTTTTTGTTGTGCTTGTGGTTGCTTTGATGTTGGTTATTTCCCTTGTAGAGGAATAGATCAAAGAGATGTAACCTCCTTATAGATAATTATTTTTTCCTTCAAAATTTAGCCTCAACTTCTACCATTATAATGAATAAAAAAATCATATTCATAATTTGAGTATCCAACTCATGAAATTTGATCTAAATTCCATATTGTATCTTTGTAATTAATGCATATTATCCTAAATATTGCATGACATCTTATGGGATTATTGGGTGAATTATGATCATTGATATGGATTATATACACCATGTATTAAAATACCCCAATTATTCATAGTAATACCATGTTTTAGTCCATGTGATGTTTACAAGGGTAGTGGTAGGCCAAAAGTCCATAGTAACATTGACTGGTCCAAGTGGAAATTTCCACTATGTAAAGTAAATAATAAGACCAAAAATTAATATTGAAATGTTTATGATTCAACTATAATTAACTCTTTGATATTGGTTAGGTGATCTAATTATAAAAACCTAGGCCAATTAAATTCCTCCCACAAATGTATCATGTGATACATAATATCAATTATCCCCATTTATTGCCTACTTGGTGTGTTTGGTAGTCTACCAAAATATTTTTGTGGTGAATTCAACCAAAATGTCCAATGAAGTGTCTTATATTAAATTAATCATATTTATATACCTAATCTTTCGGTATACTTCTCCCAAACATCTGAATGGATCAATGGTGTTATAGATTTATATTGGAGGATGGACTTATCATGATTAGGGAGGCTTATGGCTTTTGCCATAAATAGAGATTTAATCCATATCATAATATATTGGGACAAAAGGATATACCCTTGATTATATCCACTTAAAAGAGTTAGCATGACCTAATTGAGCTATCTAAATATAGGGATCTTAATCAACCTCTTTGTGTCTAAACCTCATAGTGAATGTGTGAGCACTAGGGCTTTGACTTGGGTGGCTTCTTGTGGTATTAAAATAAATAATGCAAATTCTTATTGATTAATAAATTAAAAGTATTTGGATAATTATATTTAGTTTGAAATAAACCCAATACAATCCCCATCTCTTCCTTCTATGCATATTTAAGAGGGATTAGTAATTGGGATCAATCCATGGTTTTTTATGTACTTTGGAATGAATACTTGATTTGATGATTCAAAATCTGGTATGCATTCTATGTGTAGTGAGTTATTTTAAAATTAGATCACAAAATTCACTTGTTGACTAGAGTGTGTAATGTTTGAGTGTTTTTTCCTTATTTTTATAGCTTTGAGCACCCAATTCCATGTAGTTGACTATTTAAATGTAATTAACTAGCTGCACACAAGTTATGCTCTAAAATTAATATGACTCGATACTTATTCAATTTGATTGTGACCTTTTTTAGATCAAGACTCTTAATTTATCCTTAAGTGGTTACTTTATGTTACATGATATTCTTCCATCTTCCCTATTTCTTTTATGACTCTAGATATCTATTTTCTACTCAATCTACCTTGAGAAAGATGCAATATCTTAAAACACCATGTATTTAATGACCATTATTTGTACTTTTTATGTACGTGTATTATCATTTATGCCTTCCTAGACTTATTTCATGACCTCTGGTAGTTGGTTCCAGGTGTTCATCATTAGTTTGTTTTGGAATTCAATTTCATGTTGAGATTATAACTATGTCTTATTGGTTGTGATGCCAAAATCACACTATAGACACATACTACACTAAAAAAATAAAACACACACTTAAAAAATAACATTAAATAAGATCCTATAGACATTGTGTCACTCAATACCCACTCATATTATCAATAGAATGATAGAGATTAAAGGTAGTAAGGCTTAAACCTAAAACTATTTATACATCTTGGCAGTATAGGTCCCTATAAATATTTTAACACAATACTAACCTATTGTGAAACTTAATGTATAACATAGGGTCCTTTTCATCTAATGTGTAGTCTTCTTAGGAATTTTCTAAATATGATATCATATATTATTACCACTTACTCTAGGTAAAATACTTTATATTTCAAGTTACAATCATGATATGCCTTTTGACTTAACTTGTGTATTTATCATGTTCATAATGCCCTCTATCAAATTTAATACATATTAATCAAGTAAAATAACCTTTATTTCAAAGAGTCATGATCACCTAGCCTCATAATCATTGTAATGCATAAGCTCAAAATTATATAATCTATAGGATTTACTACTTCAAGACCATAAACAATCTGGAAGGGAGTGAGAATTGTATGAATGTGATCTTCCTAGTCATCCCTTTGGACATTACAAACCTTTGTTAGAATTTTCCCCAATACTTTGTTTGATGTTTTATCTTACCCATCTACTTGAGGAGGATAAGCCATGCTTTTATGGTATAATATCATAAAATATTTAGTGACCATCTTGATAGTGTTATTGAGGAAATTTGTTACTCTATCAATGACAAACTTAATAAGAAATCCAAACCTTATGATGATATTTTCATATAAAAACTTGGTAGCATCCTTCACACCATAAATTGGGGTCATAGTTACTTCCACTCATTTGGTGAAGTAATAAGTTGTAGTAATAATATGAATCACATGACTTCATTAGATAAGAGGATTTATAGGCCCAATAAATTTTATTCCCCATTGTTCAAATGTTTTCTCTATGATCATTGGAACCAATGGCATCTAATCACATTGATTTAGTTTTCCCATTCATTGGCATACATCGTAGTGTTTAGATACTTTGTACACATATTAAAAACATGTAGGCCACCAAATACCACTTTGTAAAGATTTTATTATAGTGGATTCACATAAAAGTGACCTCCTACAATTCCTTGATGAGCTTTTTAAAGAAGTGTAGTCATTCATACTCTAGTGCTACTCTATGTATCACATTGTCTCTACCTAGCTCATATAAAAAACCATTAATTATACTATATGGTATAGCTTAGGTCACCATTTGATTTTTTTCCCTTTAAAAATAGTGCATATGGAAAGTTACTTTCTCTAAAAAGTTAAAAATATATTCCATATTATCTAGAACTATGGTAACCCTAAATAAGTGCACATCTAAGAATTCATCTTCTAGTTAGTCTAGCTCCTCCCTATTATGTATCCTACTTAGATGATCTAGACCAACATTTTATTAACCTATATTGACATTGATGTAAAATTTAAATTCATGAAATAGCATAATCCACCTACATATTTGTCTTCCCAACATTGGATTATTAACCAAGTAACACAGTGCATGGTGATCTATAAATTATTCAAATGGTATATCCAACAAGTAATGCCTAAAATTTTGTAGACAAAACACCATAGCTAATGCCTCTCTCTTTATAGTTATATAGCTAATGCCTCTCTCTTTGAAGTTGATAGTTTCCTACTAAAAAAATGTATGGGATGATCCAACCTAACTTCACTTGGCTACTCTAAAATAGCTCTTATTTAAGTACTATAAGTATCCACATGTATGTGGAATGGATTCCTCCAGTCATTAAAAACTAGAATTAGTTTTATTACCAACCTTTCTTTTATCTCAATGAATATCACTTGGCATTATGATATCCATTCAAACTATGTATCTTTGAATGTCACTTTTTCCATTGGCATCAATATGGATGCATGTCCTTTGACTAATTATCTATAATATCTCATATGATAGATAAATGTGTGAACTTATGTAAAGTTAGTTGGAGGTGTCATCCTTAACATTATAACAATTTTAGATGGATTAACCAAAATACCATCACTATAAACTACATGGACTAATAAAACACTAAAAGGTGTAAATAATAGACACTTATTTAAATTCAAATAAATTCATAAAGAATTTATAGCCTCAATCACAATTTTGAAAAATGTTCTTTAAACATAAATAAAATAGCCTAGTCATCCAAATAAAATTCTAAAAATTCATGGATGAAGTCTTTGAATGCATTTGCTATATCCCTAGAAAATATTGTAGGTGCATTATTTAATCTAAAAGGCACTACCTTATATGAAAATTATCCTAATTTAGTTGAGAAGGTAGTATTAGCTTGGTCTTCATTTGCAATAGTAATTTGATGGTACCCACTAGATCCATCTATGAATGAATACACTTCATGCCCTATGAAAAACTCAAAGGCTTTATTTTTAAATGGTATTGGTAATGGGTTATTGATTTAAGCATCATTGAGTGTGTAGTCATCCACATACACCTAAATCTCCCCTATTTTATTTTGTTACATAATGATAGGACTCACCCATTCAAAATTTTCAATTGGATAAATGATTCCAACTTCTTGTATTCGATCGAGTTCAACCTTTACTCTGATTTTCTTATTAGGGTTGAGATTATATGGAATATTTTTAATAACCCATGTGCACTCTTTTAATTATATATCCATCTCCCCCAAATAAAGATGTACACCTTTAAATTTTGATAATTTGGTTGGGAACACATCTTGATAATCCCTTAGTAGATGCAATGCCTCTTAAATTTGTTCTTTCTCTTAAAAGTCTTGCATATTTACAATATTAGGATCCAATTTTTTTCCAATGTTCTCTTAAATATTTCTAAAAGGATCTTGTTATAATTTTCTTAAACTACTAGGCACAACATATTTTATAACATGGATGTTTATGTTGTGTAGTCTTTCTTCTTCAACTTGCTCTATGCTTTGAACTAATTTTTTGTCAACTTCCCATTCTAGTTCAATAAAATGTTATAGGTATGAATATACCTCACTATCAATGGACTCTATCTATTCATATATTATTCTATTGCATGGATTATCAAATCTTTTTCTTTTTTACTAGCCTTATAATTATGAAGTGACAAATTCAAATCATGGGCAACTTCCTGCTTGGATGATGATTTAGCTATAATGGATAAGTATTTGGCTTTCGCATGATATCAAAATATTTTGATCTTATATATATGTCATTATTATCCTCTAGATTATCATATTTGAGCACAAAAATCTGAATGAAATATTATTGCATTTGCTCCCAATACTTGGTCTCTCTCTTATGCTCTTGGTGTATATACTAAGATGTTGTAGAGGTGATAATGTATGACTAAAAATGTGCACACAATAACTTGTATCGACTCCCTACATATTGCATATATCCACACACTAATTAATTTGAAACTCAAGACATTAAACTTCTTGAAATAAAGGCCATTTTGACTTTGTAGTAGCTATTAACTATTGGGAGAAGAAAATAGATAAGTAAAGTTGTGTAGGATATTCTTAAAATATTCATGTGTTATGTATGAAATTATTAGATATATGTATTTCATCCTATCCTCCATGAGTTGTAAAGGGATAGAAGATTAATAGCCTCCTCTCTTTGGTACCAATGTATGAGAAGAATATGAATATTCAAGAACTATAATGACTATAAATATGTATGTTTGTATGAAGAAGAGGATGACCCTTTTTTGAGATCAATATAGACCTTTTGGTTATGGTCACCTATCATATTTATTATATTATTTTTATCCACATTATCATGTTTAATGTTTGGTTTAATCTTATATAAATTAATATTAATGCTCTACATACCTTAAGAAAACTCTAAATTAACCTTAGTTCCTATCTATCACATGATAACTCATCTCTATCATGCTTATGTTAATTATGAATTCTCTATACCATCTTCTATCCTCATCCTTAGCATGTTCTATTTCATTAAGAACCTCTAATAATAATGGTGTGGTTAGCAAGGATACACTCCTTCTATAAGAAACTATGCTAAGATGGTTATCGAGATAGTGAGACATTAAAACATGGTTAGACCAAAAAGTATGGCACTTTGTAGAAGAAGAATCTAAAAGAACTTTTTTTTACCACAAGTGAAATTATTCAAGAGCATATATATGGAGAAATATATGGATTTTTTTGGTAATAGCTACCTAAATTAATGAATAATTAGTTGACAAGATTGAAATAATACTACTTCAATTCCAAAATAAAATAAACTATTACCTATACTAAAAAAAGATAGACTAGTTATTGAAACTGAAAACTGATTGGATGTGAGCAATAGACTACTAGGTTTTTACCACCATAGATGGATATATCATAAAGTTTGTAGTGTAAGGATATATATAATTTGAAGCTACATAGGACCATTTTGTCCAAGTAATTAGAGGAATTTTTTTTAAGTGAATACCTCTCCTATTGAAGATGTTGGTTGTGGATAAGGCCATGGTGCTTACTTCAGCCAATATAGAGTAGTCACTTCTAGTGTATGGGGATGTGTGTGCATGATGTTGAGTGATGTATATATGAGTAAGTAGAGTTTAAACCTA
Source organism: Torreya grandis (assembly GCA_037957365.1). NCBI lineage: Eukaryota > Viridiplantae > Streptophyta > Pinopsida > Cupressales > Taxaceae > Torreya > Torreya grandis. Next base: position 37,222 of record JARHVA010003624.1, on the reverse strand, counting down.
AATCTAGAATGGAGACATGAGGAATTAAGAGTAAGAGTAAAAATTTAGATTTAGAATGGGAAATATGGCAATAAAATATATGGAATAAATAGAAAAATACCCAAGTAACTACAAGTAGAAGTAAGAGTAATAGTAGAGTAATGATGAATGAGTGCATAGATGTGATGGGTGAGATGGTGATTAAAGGATGAATAAATAGGATTATGATGGATTCTATAAAAATATAATGAGAGAATGAAGAATGAGATGAATATGAAATGTGCAAAGAGGAAGATGAGAGTAGTTTAGGAGTAGAACAAATAGAAGATAGAAGTAGTCTGTAGCTACAAGAAATGTTATTATCAGAAGAAGAAGAATTATGTAGAGAAAAAAATTAGTTTCAAGTTAATTATAGGTTAAATAAAATTATAATAAGAATTCATTAAAAAAATTATTCATCGAAAGTATATGCATCCCCATAGCCCAATCTTTTATATTCTAGTAGAAGTTTTTAGCCAGGTGAGTAGGAGGATAAGAATTAAGAAAGACCATTTTTAGAGAAAGTAAATAATTGGGGTACATAAATTCACACAAAATCCATTATGAAGGATTTTAAGGCCATATTATTAGTTGAAGTTGAATAATAATAAGAAGGAAGCATAGTCAAATAAAGTGCACATGATAATTCTTCTAGTGTGTATAGTAGTACGTAAGCAAGATCACTTAGAACATAAAGACCTCCAATATCAATTACATAGAAGATTCCATTCATACCATTTAATATGTTGAATCAATCAAGATGATTCTTAAACTTAGCCATCTATGATGGGTCCATGGACCTTGAACAATACCTACTAACCTACAAAATGAAATGGCAAGTTAAGGGTGTTATTAATGAAAATTTACAAAAGTGTGAATTAGTAGGGGATCTAACTAGGAGAGAATAGAGTTCATATAAAAAAGAGATATTTAGAAAGAAATTTTAAAAGATTTTTAGGATTGGCTCATCATATAATTTAAGAATAATAAATGTACTAGACAAATAATATAAGATTTGAAGGAGATAAGGTAAACATCTAGAGAGCCAGGTTACAACTATGATCACAGATTTTATGATGTAATGAATAAGATATAATTCACTTTGATATTTAAAAACAAGTATGGATCATTAAATGACTATGAAATAGGATTCAATTTTCCATTACACAAACTCAATATGACACAAAATTAGATGCCAAACATGTTGTATTACATGTAAAATAAATTGAAGATTATGGAGAAGCCCATGTTGCCAATTCTAAAATTAAAAAAACACTACAAGATTTCATGAAAAGAATGGAGAAATACAATGAGGTGGATAATCATAAATTGAATATATGGTACATAGATTGTATAAAAGGACACCAATAAAATGATCATCCTAAAGTCAAGATAGAATTCTATGAATTTTACTCAGTAGTAGGGCATGCCACAACACAATGACACCTTTTGCATCAATATATCAAGAACCCATAGAATTTGTATTGTAATTTATAAAAATATACTAACCATGATAAGAATAACTATAGAGTTTTAAAAAATCTTAAATAGGTCATCTCCAAAAATGTATTTTACATCATAGTGAAATAGATATCCTCAATGAAGCACATAAGCCTAGGCCTAAAAATTGATAAGGGTTATGCAACCCAAATAGGTCTATAATGGATTTTGATTTCACCAAAGTATTATACTCATGGTCTTGCTAGATGGACTCCTTATTCACCTAGTTAGACACCTACATCCCCTCAATACCAATATGCAACACCTTGGAGCTCAATAATGTAATAATAATAAACAAATTTTACCCCTCCAGCTACACAATATCAATTTATCATGGGAGATAAAAATCAATAGTACTAGTATTGGAACTCTATCTATCAATAAGGAGGATATCAGGGGGATATCAATCTAATATAGGATGTTGAGGTGGTTATAGAGGAGGATACCAAGGTGGTAGACGTAATAACTATCAAATACCTCCTCTATAATGATATATATGTGGGGAATACAATCATGTCTAATGTAATTATCCATTGAACCCAAAATGATAGACATATTGAACATAATATAGTGTCTGTAATCAGTATGACATATAAGATTGTCATATTTTAGAGAAGTAGAGAAAAGATAAAGTTATCCAAAATGTAAATATGGTAAGTGTAGAACCTAAAGAAAATGCATTTTTGAATGTTGTGGCATGATAATAACATGTAGAAAAAGGGATAACTCCACTTGATATGCCTCAATATTAGGGCATCAAAAAATTTAAATAGGATAAATATCTAGATCTAATTATAGAAGAAATCTTATACATGAAGCTATGTAGTTGTTGAAGAACATTCAACATCAAGAAACTATTGATGGTGATGTTATAGTAATTGGAACAAAAATGTATGACCAAATAATGTGAATTATATTATAAGATGGAGTTATCACTACACTCAAAAATATCTTAAAAATTTTGAGTATTTTGTGAAATGAAGACATATCATAGAACAATAATAATATTCTACATAATATTTTAGAATGTGTATAGTGTGGTCAACAAAAGATAGAAAAACTGGTTTGGTATGTTAAAATGAAGAAACCCTAAGATTCTGACACATGGATTGAGATTGAAGTTTTTGGTCAAGAGATATTGAATTCTATCTTTAATTTTGGTAGCATATTTAATATGGTTCCTAGATCTACATGGGAAGTTATTGGATAACTAGATCTCAATTATAGCCTAATGACTCTGAGTTTAGTTGATTATAAAAAAGTTGAGCCTATTGATAGATTAGAGGATGTTGAAATCAAATTCATAGTCTTATCTCTATGAGGTGACTTTGAGGTCATATACATGGAGACTGCAATGATGCACTACCCTACACTGATAGGAAAACATTAGGTGTATGATGGACAAATGACTATCAATATAGTTCACAACTAGCTTAAGGCACATTAAGCTAATAAAGTTGTCATTATTCTCAATAGATCACATAAGACTTACATAATTCTAGCTGAACCAGACTCCCCCTATGTTCCATAAGGAAGTAGTTGGATGAAGGTCAATACTAAGGAGAATCTAAAAGCTCTACACATATTTGAATGCAACTTCTTGTACTAGAATACTAAACCATAGGTACAATCAGCAATCAATCAACAAATCAAGACATCATAATAGTGGAGGCCCAAATGAGTAGCTACAAAGTCGATGGTAGATTACTTTATATTGAAGATAGTGCTTCTATATATACAAAATCTTTGACTTGGTTAGAAGTTGATTTCCTGTATCAAGATGATGATCACATGTAGGAATACATATAGATGATAAAGGAAGGAAATTTATCATGGGAATTATCTTCATATATTAGTGGTGAATCATATATCCACCTCCTCAACTGGGCTTGAGGTGATCATGAAATCTGACTAATGCGAATGGTCTTTACACATGAGTGAAAATTGCCTGTGTACTATGTAATAGAGGATATCAATGATTTCATCCTATAATTATAAGTCCATGTTCTAACCATAAATTAGTGAGTTAGTGAATTTAATTATGATCTAAATAGAGCCATTGTGACATGGTGGGAAACCCATTACAATGACTAGCTTGAATGGGATAATGCTTACAAGCTCAGGATCAATAGGTTTTAGCTACCATAATTCATCTACATCAATTAGCCATTCTTTCAAGAAGGTGAGTGCCCCATAATTCATGTACATAAGTGTGTTGAATTTTGGAATAAGGAATGTGTCATACCAAAATATTGGGTTCACATCTACCACTATACACTTACTCCACTACCAGCAATATGGTACATGCACCAAGAATGTAGAAGGGAGACCAAGCATTGGGTACAAGTGTAGAGTGATTTTATACAGACTTTTGTTTTCAAAGATGAAAATATTTTGGTCTACAATGCATTTTAAAAACATAAGTAGTTTTTGTGCTATGGGTTTGTAGAATACTTGAGCACCATAATAGAATCTACTACATAGAAAAACACAAATTTTAATATTAATGAGGCATTACATAGGTAAAAATATGTTAAGAAGGAAGAACAAGATCTAACACAACCATGTCATCACATATAATATGAGGCACATGACAGTGAAGATTTAGATTTTGATGGTAACTTAGATTTGAATGATTTATTTTAACATGAGTTACCTATAAAAATACTCAAGGACATTAGTATAACACTGATTGAGGAAGATAAGTTTCACAACATCTAAATTCCAAAATAGAAAGGGAAAAGGAGTATAAATTAATTTGTAGATGATGAAAAATGAAATATTTATCAAAAACTTATAAAGAATCATGTTGTTAACATTGGAACTAAGGAGGTTCCAAAACTAGAAAGCATAGGTGATTATTGGATGGAAACTAAAAGTTTAGAAGCTCTACAACTCCTAAGGGATTACCAAGATGTCTTTCCCACCAAATTATTAGAATTTTTAGGAGTCAACCCATCTCTTGGTGAGATACACATTGAATTGAAGGAGTGCACACAACAATCAAGAAGCAACCATATAAGCTCAATCCAAATATGAAGCTAAATGTAAAGGATGAATTGGATAGAATGTAAGATGCAAGAATAATATATCTAGTATAAAAATTTTATTGGGTACACCCCATGGTAGTTCAACCCAATAAAATAGGATAAATCCAGGTATGTGGGGACTATTTCATTCTAAATGATGCTTTCATAACTGATCCATTTCCTATAAAATTCATAAATGAAGTTTTGGAGTCTATCATAGGACTTGAATTATATTATTTCATAGATGGGTTCAGTAGATATCATCAGATTTTGATTGTAAAAGAGGATAGATCCCAAAAAAATTATGACTGAATGGGTTAATTTTTCATATAAGGTCATGCCTTTTGGCCTTAAGAATGCACCTACAATGTTCTCTCATGTAGTGGTTACAACATTCAAGGATTTCATTCATAGCTTCTTGTAAGTTTAGCTTGACAATTGGGTAGTCTTCTCCCTATTCAAAGAGCATTTGTCCAAGATGTGTTTAATGTTAGAATGATGGCAAACCCTATGCATCACCTTGAATCTAAATAAATTCTTATTTTTTACACCATTAAGATTTTTACTTAGACATGTAGTATGTATTAAAGTTATTCTACTAGATCAAGAAAAAATCATAGTAATATTAAGTATGCATCCACCTATTAGTTTCACTGAAGTGTGCTCTTTTCTTGGACATACAAGCTATTACCAAAAAATTATCAAAGGCTACATAGATATTTTATCTCTGCTAGAAGCTTTACTATGCAAAAATGTAAAATTTGTTTTGACTTTAGAAAGTCAAACAACTTTTATTGAGCTAAAATAATGATTGGTTACTGCACGCTTACTAGTTTTTCTAGATTGGAACAAGCCTTTCCATGTACATGTATATGCTTTGGGAATTATAGTTTGTTTTGTGATTTTACATCCTAAAGATGGTTCACTTGACCATATTATCCAATTTACTAACTGAAAACTATTTAACATAGAGAAAAACTATACAAGCACTGAGTGAGAAGGACTAACCATCATGTTCACACTTCAAAAATTTTGACATTATCTACTTGCAAAACCATTTGAAGTCTTCATTGACCATTAAGCCCTACAATATCTAGTCAACAAACCAATTCTTAGAGGATGAATCTCTTGATGGTTGATGTTTTTCTAAGAGTTTCAATTCCTTATAAATATTAAGCCAGGAAGGGAGAATATAGGACTAGACCACCTCAACCGTATCCCAAATGGGGAAGATCTAGAAGAATTACAAGAAGACTCTCTTGATGCCCATATTTTTGTGTCTCTATGATTCCTAAATAATTTAAAGAAATTTACAACTTTCTTGAGCAAGGAATATTCCCTACATAATTTCAAGAGTGGGATAAAAAATAGTTTACGACTAGAGCACTGCCATATACCATCATTAATAGACTTCTATATCACTTGAGAAGGGATGAAGTCCTGCATAGGGTTGTCCTTAAACATGAATGACCTCAAATCATGGAGGAATATCATCAAGGATTTCTAAGAGGACATTTTTAAGGATAGGTTATAGCTAGAAATATTATATAGAGTGGACTATGGTGGCCAAATTTATTTTGGGATGTACATATAGTTGTGTAGCATTATGATGTCTACTAATTCATGGGTAGATTCCTCCAAAAAGATGAGATCTCATTTCAGCCCCTATTAGTAAAGAAACCTTTCAAATAATGGGAGATTGATTTTATCAGACTAATCAACCCACCAAGTAAGTGCAGCAAAGGAAGGTATATCATTACTGTGATAAACTAGTTTACTATGTGGGTTGAAGCTACTACTACACATAGATATGATTTGAAGGATGTAGTGAAGTTCCTATATGAAAATATCATTAACAAGTTTGGATTACCTATAAATTTATTTATCAATAGAGAAACACAATTTCTAAATAAAACCATCAAGGCATTGATTGAAGAATTTATGATCTCCCATCATAAAATAACTACCTATCATCCATAGGCTAATGGCCAAGCTAAAGCCTCCAATAAAGTATTGGGAAAATGCTTATAAAAATCTATGATGTCAAGAAAAATGACTGATAAGATTGCATTCCTATGATCTTTTGGAAATATCACATACATTATAAAAAGGCTATAAGATTTATGCCATTTCAATTGGTGTATGGTCTGGAAATAGACATGCTAATGGAATATATAGTACCCAACCTGTGCATTGCCATGGTCATGAAATTTGGAGATAATAGTCTCTTACTAATAAACTCCTAGAACTAAATTGAATGGATGAGCTTAGATGTAGATTAGTGTGGATGAATTAAGTGCACAAGCAAAGTTAGAAATCTTGGCATGATAGGAACTTTCACCACAAAGAATTTCATGAAGATCAACTAGTTTTACTATAAGATAGTTGGTTCAGAGCATTTCCAAGCAAACTAAAAATAAGATGGAAAGGGCCCTATATTATACATGACCTAATGAAACAAGGAACCTTGGTTTTAAGGTATATCTAGGGAACCATGTTACTAGGGTAGGTAAATTATTATAGGTTTAAGCCCTACCATTAATATTTTATTGATCTTATTTTGTAAGCTGAGTGGGTGCTAAGTAGTACCATGTAGATTAGGATTATTTTTTAAATTTTTGTGTGTGTGTTTGTTTTCTATTTTGTTTTTTTTTGTATATGATCTCAACAACACTTATGAAGTACAAATACCAAGCATCATGTGAACTAGACGTGTGTAAGAGGATCAACATGTATCGATGAAAAAGTCAAAGAAGGGTAATTGAAAATATTAAATCCAAGAAAGATGTTAAAACATCCAATTATCAAGATATACATATGAGAATGGTCATCCACTAGAATTAAATACAAGACTAAGGGTCAATTGATGTGATCTTCAACAAATCAATGGTTATTTATCATCAGTTACTCATACCCCTCATACAGACACCAAAGAACATAATGACAAAAATACACACATGCACCAATGACTAATTAATTTAATGGCTAGATCAAATGTAGATTTTCCACATCCACCATTGCATTCAAGATTACTAGATAGCTAAGCATGGCATAGATGTAAAATATAAGAGGTAATAAATCTATAAATGCTAAGTTTTAACACCAAGTTTGCATTTCACCCTTAGCATATTTTCACAAGCTATAGTTATTAAGAGTCAAACCATTCTCATTGCATAGAGCATATAGAGCATTTAAAGTTTCTCTAATGTAGCCATGGATACCATATAGCTAATCTAAACCCTTTTTTAATCACAAAAAGAAGCCATGGGTATTGACATGGAACTTTGGAAAACCAAATACAATGATTAAGAGCCATTATATTACCTCTATGAAGTTGAACAGAATCTCTTCTACCATGATCATATTGATTCTATGAAACCACTGACTCTCACATCTCCCCACTAATTTAAGAACATAGACATTGAGAGCCTGCTAAATATGTTGACATTTAGCAACCTAGGAGAGATAGTTCAAGTATTTCTTGGGTGATACAATGAGGGAACAATCTATTTAGGCCTAGATGAGACTATGGTAATCAACACACAAGCCATAGCCTGAGCCTTGGGCATGCCTATGCATAGAAATTACCTACTTCCCTATAAGACCAAAACACCTCCCATTTTGTAATAAGTCTAGGACCTATATGTGCAAAAAAATTATGGAATTCCTATTGATGAAATCCCTAATGAACCAATGCACATTATCATCAAATACATCACTAAAATATTTTAGTAGATGACCAAGTTTGATAAGAAAATACCTAAGGGGGTTGTGGACATTACTCATAAGATGATCCATTATAATGAAGAATTGAATTGGCCTAAGTACTTAGTCCAAGAGTTGATCACAAAAATTGACAAGTGCCATACCACTCCTTAGCCAATGTTATAATATCAATTTATAATCTTTGTACTTTGCTTCACATAGTGAAAATCACTAGAAGGATAAGTACACCTAGATATGGATTACTATCTAGTGTAATAGCTATAAAACATAATATGGATACAAGAATGTGGAGCCCTTACACATGAGGGGAAATTTAAAGCTTAGTGGGAGGAGTGTTTAGACCTCATTACCGCATACCCTATAGCGCCTACTAATGTCCTATACTACCTAGGTCAACATGTCATAGTCAATCTACTACTCAAGGGAGTCTTTATCATAATTCATGAGATATCACACTCACCATTCAAGCCACTCCCCTTATTCATGATGATGGATATAAAATAGGTTGAAGTGGTCTGATAAAAAGAGCACATAGTTAGGCAAGTAATCCCTTTACAATCTATACCACCAAGCACAAACATTCTTGCTAGACAATAACTAGAGTTAACATCAAGCTCGTAGTAGTGAAAGGGGAAGCATAAAGTAGATCCACATTTGGTGTTCCCTCCTCCCAAAGTGAACAACATGTAATATGATGACCTGGAAGTATGATCCAAAGGTGTCATAAATATATGGCTCTTTTGACCTTATGGAGATGGGTATCGATGCATAAGAAGATTACTAGGTCATGCTGGTAGACATGGATGGAGACTACTATGAGGAGGAGAAATAATTATTTTTATGGAAGGTAATGTGCACAGTGTAAATATAGAAGTAGGTTCCACTTGAGATGTGGGTAGAACTCATAGCTTCCCACCTTCCATAATTATAAAAATAGTTTGAGAAGAGGTGAAGTAACTTCAGTGTAGAATGGACTTCTTCTAGCCTTTGATTGATCAAACATTCACACTTGACATTGTCTTTGTACCCCTACTAAAGAGTCCACTATAATAATTTATGTGCAATCCAAAAATATGACAAGAGGAAAGAGTCTCCCCCACATTGGAGGAATGCATGTTTGATTGACCAAATACTATGCAAGAAGCATAACCCACTCCTAAATATTTTTCACCACCACCATCACATAGAATATTCACAATCAATAAAAAGAAGCAATAGTTTCCAAGTGTATAGGTGCAAATAGAGGACTCACCACCATCACTACAGGTATAGGAGGTTGAGGAAATTACACAAGAGTAACCACAAATGGAGGAATAATATGATGCAATGGAAGAAGTCATTTGCATAGCTAAACATCAGTTCATGAAGGAAGAAAATAAGAGAAAGAAAGAAGAAACATAGAAATAACAAGTAATTCAATAAGCTAAAAAATTTAAGGTTTCACAAAATGCCAAGGATGTATAAGAAGACATGAAAAAGGCCTAAGAGATGGCTAGATAGGCCCAAGAAGTAACTACCTTAGCACAACAAGTACAGGAGGAGAAAGAGAAAATGTAAAAATAAGAAGCATAAAAACAAAAACAAGATATAGTAGATTAGGCACAACAATAGGTAGAGGAAGCTATCACGAAGAAGAAGGAAGAACATTATGAATCCCTATGGTAATAGTAAGCACATGCATAAACACAAGCCTAGGTGCAGGCCCAAGCTATGTAGGAATATGAGTAGAGGAAGAGAGAAGAAGAATATAAGAAAAAAGAAGAACAAGAGAAATAATAAAAATAAGAATACAGAAGAAAGAAGAAAAAGAGAAAAAATAGAAAGAAGAAGAGAGAAATAAGAAAGAGAAAAAGGAAGCTGAAGAGAAAAAGAATAAAGAAGAGGAAAAAAAGAGAAAAAAAGGAAGAGGACAATAAAATAGAGGAAGAATAAAATAAGAAGAAGAGGAGGAGGAAAAAAATGAGGAAAAAGACATGAAGAAGATGTCAAATAGAAGATAGGTAAAAATATTTTTAAGAAAGCTAAGATAGCAACAAAAGCCAAAACACAACAATAATTTCCACCCATAACTCAGGTAGGATCCCAAATGCCATAGATTCTACAAGGATGTTTTTGTATTTGGGACATCCCTCTAGTCATTACTTAGCATACTACATTTTCACTCCATCTAGTTATTATGCCACATCCTAACCTTGTAGTCCCAACAAGCACATTGGCTATGCTCCCAGTGAAGTAGGAGGCTTCAATTGATGTATTTTAGTTTCTTTTGAGGAAATAGTTAGAGGGTTCTATAGCTTTTCAAGATTCCATTGCATAAAAGGCTACCTCCCTAGAGTAAGAATATGATTAGAAAAATGTAGATAATGCGAAGCTCAAGGGTTGTCTTTAGGAAGTGGTAAAGATGATCAAAGATAATTTCCTAGGCTTGTCCTCTTGATTATTTAAGGACCAAGTAATGTTAGACTATAATAAGATTAAAACCTTTGTCTCAAAGATTATAAATGACTAATGCCACTAATTTTATGACACTAGTAGAGGAATATCAAGGAATTATTGACATCACAAACCTCTAATCCCATCATCTCAAATGAAATATTTTGTATTAGAAGTAACATCTTAACAATTCCATTGTTTGCTCCAATGTAAACTTCATTGTAGCTATCATAGGTAGCATAACCATGCATAGCAAGACTACCTTAGATGATAAAATTAACCTTGATTTTCATCAATATTACAATTTTATGGATAATGTGTATTATCAACTCCTTAATTGGTAGTGAGACATTAAGGCATAGTGCATTTTCAAGCCTTCAGGCATAATAACACACAAAAAAATGGAGCAATTGAGCACAAACATTCAACTAAAGGTAAGCAATACAAAGACAAAAATGAGTACCACTAAGGACTCAAACTTGAAGGAACCCATTGGATGTTATACACTAATGCACATCCTAATTATCATGGCTCAAGAAGTGATGCTTGATTGGGATGCATTCAAACTTAACTTGTATCCATGCTATAGTGAGGTGGCCCTAATCCTTAAAGTTCCTCTTTACAAACTACCATCAACTCTCCAACAAGAACTTGCATAGCACATGGATGCTCATTCTAAGGCCAAGGATCCTCCTATCTACCTTCTTCCTCAATAACACCACCTATTTCTAGTTGAGTACAACATAATGCACAATTTTTGAAATTTTTTTGTGAAGTTTTAAGAAAGTTTTTATATTGGGGATGATTAATGATACAAACAGGGCTAGGATGGTTGAAAACCCATAAAGGGTATCCAGCTAGTTATGTTAGTCTATTGAAAAACAATAAGGGTGGTAGGTTGGTATGATACTTATTTGAAAACCCAAAAGGGTGGCTAAGTAGTGTGCAAGAGATGAAAACCAGAAATGGTGCCTTGAACAATTACTATGACTCATACTAATCTACTCAATTTTTCAACTTCTACCCTTAGTGTAAAGTCAAATGAACCAATGATGTTGTCTTAGGATGAGACAACATTTTAATTTTGGTAAATTTTTTGTATAAAAAAATGGATAAGTAAATATGGATAAGATATTCTTTAAATATTCATGCGTTATATATGAAATTGTCAACTATATACATTTTATCTTATCTTCCACAATTTTTAAAGGGATAGAAGATGAATAGTCTCCTCTCATTGGTTCCAATGTATGAGAATAATATGACTATTAAGGAACTATAGTGACTATAAATATGCATGTTTGTATAAGAAGAGGATGATTCTTTGTTGAGATCAATATAGACTTTTTGGTTATGATTACCTATTATATTTCTTATGTTATTTCTTATCTGCATTATCATGTTTAATGTTTGTCTTAATATTATCTAAATTAATCGAAATGCTCTATATACCTTAATAAAACTTTTAATTAATCTTAGTTCCTATATATCACATGATAACTCATCTCCATCATGCTTCTGTTAATTATGAATTGTCCATACCATCCTATGTAGTACTAAAAAACCTATCTATCCTCATCCTTAGCATGTTTTGTTACATTAGTAATCTCTGCTAATAGTACCTATAATATTTAATGTAAAATTTTGTATGCTTCTTCTCAATGATTATTTTTATTTCTATTTACTTCTCACCAATTTACAATAGTCCCTTTTAGTGCATAGCTGAGTGTGTTGGCTCATTAATCCACATCTGAAACATGGTGTTCAAGTGTCAATATCAAATGATTAAGATCCTCTATTATAAAAATTGAGGTATATGGTATTTATTAGTTAAAACCATGCATAGAGGTTGTATATCATGATCTATTTTGTGAGTATCTGGGTCACCACTTATGGATGATGTCATTTCCTAATGTAGAACACCATCTAGAGTAGGTTCTATGTAAATCATCATTATTGCACATGGATTATACAAGAAATCTAATTTAGATTTCATGGGAGAGTGTGCTAATAGAGAAACACATACTTTTATTTAAACCTACCTAGATGGATACTTTGTTATAATAGGCTTGTACACTAGTCACTCTTCTTATTTCATAGTGTGCATTTGTCTAGCTTAATACTCTATAGGTCATAAAGTAGTTTACCTTTCATCTGCACTGACCTTAAATCAACTATTATTCCCATAAGCATAAGGATACTTTGGCTCTTTTGTGACAATATATGGATTTTTATAATGTTTATTAAGGGTTATAAATATTATCTTATCTCCTTGATGTGCCTCTAGTTGATTGTGCATAATGTTAATGGTCATCTAGCCATAATAGGCTCATTTTTTACCAATTAAGATATGATAATGGGTCTATGTTGTCTTCGTATCAATGACATAAAAATATATTTTCAAATTAATCTTGCCTACTTTAATCTCAACATCCTCTAGCCTTCCAATGGGTTCCACCTTACCATATTCTACCAAACTAAGAGTAACTTAACTGTAGTTTACGGCCAATCAATCAATGGCTTCCATAGTTTATCACAAAATAATATTGATCATGATACCAAATTCAAACATTGTAACCATAATCTCATATCTTTCCATCTCAATGTCAATATGATAACTAACATCCCATTATTTCTTAGTTTTTACATACCATACTATTTGTCAATATGATATTGACCTCATTGTGCATACTTTAGAAGGTTATGTAGGAGATTAGTGATTTTATATGAAACATATTTATTACATAAGGTGATGAGTAACTTCATAAGGTATATCAAGGTAGTCAAAACACCCTCTTATCCCATGATTCTTATAATTTTTCCACACATTTAAACATCAATGGATATATTATCACTTTCAAAAGCTTGTTGTTATTGGATCTATTTAGAACCTACACAACTTAGTACATTAAATGATTTTTAGTTGTAAGATCAAGATATTTGTCCCATCATAATTTTATAATCCATTAATCTAGTGGAATTTATAATTGTGGTAACTCTTTTTCATCTCTTTATTTCCTAGTGACTACTTGTAAAAAGGCATTCTCCTTTGGTTACACATTAATCAAGATTATGTTATACACTATCATCTATTTCATTTATTTCTCAAGCATTAGACAATATTTTATTTTGTGTTGACATTCAAATCTATAGTATATGTAGTATATTTTATATGTGGATTAGTATTTCAAATCCTAACATAGTGATTATATGCTCCACATAAATAAAATTTTATAGGTGGTTGAGTTTGGAGATTTTCATTGTTATGTCCTCCTTGATATCCCCCATGACATCCTCCCTTATAAACTACCCTATATCCACCTTTGTTGTTTTGGTATCCCCAACCTTGTGTATATTATCTAATATACCCTCATTATTGGCCTTGATATGCATCATGATCCCCATATTAGTGATTAAGGGAACTCAAATCCTAATTTGATAGTTGTTATTGAAGGTTCATATTAGTTCAAGGCTGTTGATATTGACTAGAATATTGATAAGATGGAGATGATGCATTATTCTAACTTTATATAGCCTATGTTTGATATTGAGGTTAAAAATGCATTTATTTTAGAATACCTTGAGTTTCACTTTTCATCTCCACTTCTTGTCCTAGAATCATTTACTTTGAAGTCAATATTTTCTATACTACCACTACAAAGAAATTCTTAGAAATATATTCCTTTAACTCTTGTAATTATTGACAATTCTTTTCATCATGGTTAGTGGACATAAAATTATAAAACTAACCTTGTGATTTTTGTATTTAGTGATGTAAAATGTGGTACTTGGAATTAAAATTCCCTACTACCCTAGATATGTCACAAAACTCATTATTAAGCTTAGGACAATTATTTCTATAATGTCCTTATCATTCACATTTTGTACACCATAATCTTAGTTTAGGCTTATCCTTTTTGTGTATCTCATCCATTATTCTCATGAATGCATCTATCTTGGCCTTAACCTTGGAACCAAATAAGGGAAAATCCCCATAATCCTCTATTTTTTATACTCATAAAATAGTATATTGAATGTTAACTATGCCTAAGTACTAGGTCTATGCAATGGAAAATCTAATTCTTGGTCAAAGCCATTCTATCAACTGAGTAGTCTTATCTTTATCTTCTAGAATAAATTCAATTCTATTCATGATATCAAAAAAAATTTAATCATATTTTGAAATTGATTTGTTGTACTTTTGTTGAATCACTTTTAAATCTTGGATAGTTTGGCTTGTACATTTTTACCTTAAATTTTGTTATTAATGGATCTCTAACTTGCACAAATTTAAGGTTATTTAAATTTATTTTAAATATGAAATCTAAGGCTAATCCTAAAAAATATATTATGAGTTATCACCTTTTAACATCATTACAGGTTACCCCTATAATATTTCATTTCATATCATAAGTTAATAAATATTGATTAGGATTCATAGACCCATCATATTGCATTAAGATAACAAACATACATGTATCGAGTGTCATAATTGGCACACTTGTAATTAGTGCCTTAGGTTATTTAATACTAAAAACTAAAATTGAAGATAGATTCACACTAGAGACTATGACTTTATGTGACTATTCACTATTGACTGTGATTCTAGCCTTCTATGAAATGGTCTTTTCATGTGTCTAAAAAAGGAATTTTTATTCTTCCATTTTATTCCTATCTAAAATTTAACTTTTATTTTAACTTTAATTTAATAAAAAATGAATAAAGGAATCAAAACAATTTATATATACTTATTCTCCTAGACTTATTCATTCTAATAATAAAATGGGCTAGGGGAATCTGTACTCTTGAAATGAAAGACTTCTAGTTTGAATTTATTCTAACTTGGAACATGAAACTATGATATTTGTTCATTCAAATATAAATTCTTCCAAAAACTTTCCTTCCTAATTCCATATAAAAACCCTTTCATTAACTATGATCTACCTCTATCATCTAACTATTCTACTACTAGCTTACCTTCTTCTTCTTAATACACTATATCCATATCTACATCATTTATATATACTTATTTATCTTCATTGGGCCTTTCTATGTGCTCTCTACTTCTTGCATATATTCTCACCATATTTTCATATCTATCATATTATTTCCTTATCTTTATATCTCTATCACTTTCTTCCCTACCTCTACTCCTATCGATAGTTAATTCTAGATCTCTTTCTTTATTAAATCATCTCTACTCTCGTAATTTCCTTTCTAGTCCCAATTTTTTTTTCTCACACCAAGTCTTTTTGTCTTCCATTTTATGAAATTAGGTTCAAGTTTTTCTTACTCAAATCTACATCATTCACTTAATTTGGCACACACCCCCATGGTGCCTAAAGTGACTTATCCATGTTGTTTAGAGTAGGCACAATGGCCTTTTCCACAACCAAATTTTTTATCAATGTTAATAGTTACTATGAAAATTTCCTCCTTATTCCTTAGACAAATCAGTCTTGCATAGCTTTAAAGTCTTCATATTTTTTCACTACAAATTTAATAATATAACCATCATTATTAGGCCTCATCCAATAGTCTATTTCTCTGGTCCAGTCTATATCCAGGTTGTGTAGTCATTCTAACTTATCTTCTATCCAAACTATAATCTCTATCTTCCTTGGAACAAAATAATACTATTACACTTTTGATATCCGTACAACTAACATTACAAATAATTCACACCAAAATATTTCATATATTCCCCATAGATATGATCTTGGATAATATCTTTCATAGTTGATCTAACTCTCCTCACTTATTCTTCTCTTAAATTATGGATTCTTTCATCCATCCATCTCTTTATATTCCTTTATCTTACCAATGATTATCTACTATACATGCACTCTTATGAAGGTAGTTTCAAGTCTTCACAGTCTAATGTAACATGGAGACAATCCTAAGATGTGGGTAGCCTAATAGATGGATTGAATCTCTATATTATAAGGGCTAGTTCCCCTTGATGTATATGTTAGGATCTCTACTCTAAAATACCATCTTTCTAAAGAAAAGGGAAGAAGATAAACTGAAAGAAAACTTATCTAAGGTAATACACCAAAATGTGTCCTTCACTTATCTAATATGTACTACAAAGGTTGAATAAAAACATTGACTTGATTCACTACTCAAATGAATGTATCGAAACATCAAAATTTTAGAGAGAGGCTTATCTTGATGCATAATCCAAGGTAGATAATCAATAGGCCTCTCAAACACACTAAGAAGAGATTACATTCACCATATAGACAAGATTATTCAAACACACTATGCAATCTACAAGGATGAACTAACATAAAAAAATTGGTAAAAAAGAGAGGACAAAATGAAAAGAGGCATTGACTATCACTATCATACATTAACTAAACATGAACATACACTATTAACCATCATTGAGGAGGCATGAATTCAATTTTATTCATTCTAAAGAGGCAAGTATAAGTGTTTTTTTGAGTAGGTACTTGCCACAAATAGTTCAAGATTATTTCAAATGCCAAAAATAGGCTTATAATTAGAGAAAATAAGAAAGGAGAGAGACATAGATACAAGGCATAAAAAAAAGGAAATGTGACATCCACTTATCCTTCCTCAAATCCTACATAGTATTTCCTTCATTTTCTCTCATCCAACCTTTTAGCTTAGTTAGGATCAATTTGGTTGAATTGTAGATGTCTATGTTGGAGTTCTTAAAATTGAGGGAAGAAGGTGAATAGTATTAAGACCACTGAATAGGTCTGCATAGACCTATATCACCTCCTAACACCTAATAAAATCATGATAATTCAACTTATTTTTCACACACAACTTTCCTAACATGACCTAATATAAGCCATCTTAACTAACTATGACTGTAGATTTTAAAAGCCACTTTGCCTTTCTATCTCTAAGTATAATCTTTTGTCTTCAATGGAGAATATTCTAATAATCCTCTATATTATCTTTACATCACATCCATCATATCCATTTTCTTGACCTTCACACAAGTTCACATTGCATAGAGGCTTGGCTGACTATGCTAAAACATTATGGTTTTAAGTGTGTACTTTCATACTTGATGGATTGTAGATGAGAAATAGGGTTCTCTACTTACCTTATACTCCTAATATATCAAATGGTAAACATTGATATCATTTATAAATCTTAATGGAAATCATTACCTCAATAACTCTTATATGATGTCATTCTTGGAATAAACTTAAACTATGACTATTGTAGGTGAACATTTTGCCCTGTTTGGCCTTTGTACAAATAGAGGAAGAATATGTGATGTGGTTGGTAACATGACCAACATGATGTAAAAAACATTGAATGAGTCTAATTTACCTTACATCAACTTGAAGAATCATCCAAAAGGCTTGATTAACAAGGAAACCAACATATGATCTTATCTTAAAAACTACTAAAGTACCCTAGATCTGCTAAAATAGATTTTAGAAAAGTTTTATTTTATGATTTTGATGTACCTTTGTAACCTTTAGATCATTCTAATCCATTGAAGGGGCTTAGATCACCCTTAACATTCATCTTGACACCTTCACAACACATTTTTGAGATCACATAGTGTTTATAAATATCTTAAAAGTTAGTAATATATCAATACATATTTTTGACTATATTTCCAACATAAATAGGCTTAATTGGATCCACTTAATCTCTTAAATAGAACTAGTCACTTTAAATAACTTATGAATACTAAGAAAAACCTAATTCGATTTATGGACGTATAAGGAGATTATAGAAATTAATAGGAAAATGGAAATAATGGAGAGTAAACAGGAGGCAGTTTGGAACAAAGTCAATAACATGGAAAAGAAGATGAGGGATATTCCCATAAAACTCAAAGAGTATGAGAACAACCTAAGGGAACTCATAAAGGAAAGCAGAATAAAGATGGAGGAGGTAACCTCTAGCATTTGTGCTGCTGTGGTAAACATTGACAAAAGAGCAAATGAGGAAATCAAAACTTTGGAGGGGCCTAGCAAGAGAACTAGACAAAGCTCGAGAAAGAAAGCAATGCAAGAGGGACCTACACAGGTGACTGTTGCCATCCAGGACACTGTTGTGAAAGGTAAGGAAGCAGTGAAGATGATATTAGAACTAGAAGAATAGTTCTAGTTCTTTTAGTTGGTTCTACTAGTTGGTTGTGTTTTCTGGTCTTGGTACCTGGTTTTTTGAACTTTTACTATGGAGTTTATAGGTCTCTATAAAACCTGTGGGATATCTTTGGTTGTTTGTTTGGTAGCTTTTGGTCTTTGTATGTTGGTTTTGTTACTTCGGTGAAGTAGGCTTTAGGCTTGCCTGTGGACGTTTCTGTTTTATCTTTCTCCTTTTGTTAAGGGTTTTGGGGTCCCTTCAAAACCTATTTTTACATTAATCTAAAACTTATGAATACTAATAAAAAATTTCGTGTCCTCTTAGATAAGTTATTTAGTCACCTACCATGATATTCTTAAGACCTATCATTAAACCTTTCAAAATCTCATCTTGACCATACATATGTTCTATACTTTATCCTACCTATAGGTCTATTTAGATGTCTTGATAATGAGTCATAGGACCATACCTTATTTATTGGTTTATACCTATAGAAACCTATTTTAATAGGTCATTACCTTCATTTATATTTATTAAAATTCATATTTTGTATACATATAAATACAAAATTTCCTAAATGCAAACCTACAAGTTTGTAAACCTGTAGGTCTACATTCCTCATGGTTTTGAACTCTACATGGTGTAAAATTGGTCATCTAGATTGTAAATAATGCCTCTCCATCACCTCATTACACTTTTATTGGATCAATACATTCATATACCTTTTAACCATGTAAGATAAGACCCCCTTCATCCATTTTAGAGGAAGATCTAGAACACAATACAAAAGTCTTGAAAACATTGTTATTTATAAGAGAAAGTAGTATAGTAAATATAATTAAGGATCATGATGGAAATATATATAATTTCAAAGACTCTAAATATGATTTGAAAACTTTTTCCATTCCTTCAATTGTTAAATACCTTGATAAAAACAAGAAACAATGACTGTTAGGTTGAAAATATGTAGAAAATAGAGTTTAATTTCCCTCTTGATCCCACATATGCCAAATGGGTTTTGGAGGAACATGTTTATTATTTACATATATCCTAAACATCTACCTAATTTTCCCTTATGCATTCAACTAGTTTCCAATTTCCATTTCAATAAATAAAAATGAGCATGTGAGGTTTATAGGTAGTTTTAGACCACCCTGGGGTCTTAATTTTTTTTTATAAAGGATAGGATATGAATTTGGTAAAAAATTAAACAAATATTAATCTTGATATGACCCATTCATTTTGAAAAAAATATAGGACCCAACCCTATCTTCTTAGTCTGTACTGAGCATTTGAAAACTGACCGTAGAAGCTTTCCAGTGATGGAGGAAGAGCACTAACATTTGGAATTTTATAACCTATGAGATATTTAAAATAATTAATATGAACTATATAAGACCAAAAATCACCTTTATGGAATTTTCACTTGGAAGAGGGCTCTTCAAGTCTGTACAAACCCATAAACTACTTTTTTTGTGCAATAATTGAGTTGTTTTGAAATGTAGACCATTATTATGAATTCATTATAACATTAGTACATTTAAAAATAATTTTAAATATTTTAAAATTTAAATTTCATGTTTATTCTATCTTTAATATACTTAAATCCATTAAAACTATCTCCAAGTGCAAACAAAGCTAGTGTAAAAGAGATGATCTCATGTAAAGAAATTATATCAATATAAGACCTCCTGGGACTTCAAATGTCCTATTCACCATCTAGTTTAATGTTAAATTTAATAAATTAACCTTGATAAGGCTTATATTTGTCACAATGAAAACATGAGTCTCTCCAAAAACCTTAAACTTTGCTAAAATACATTAATTTCATCAAACAAGACTAATGGGATTTAAAACAAGTGACCAAGTAAAATAACTTGATCTGAAGTACCATGTACCTTATTGAAACAATATTAAATAAAAATATTACCCAATATATTAAATTTTTATGAATTTCAAATATTTTCCAAGACATTACCTTAAAAAATTCTAACAAGGCTTACAAATCATCACTTGAAGACTATCAAAGGCATGACAAAGCTGTGAACATGGTTGTATAAGCATGATAAACAAAGTTTTGAATAATAGGGTTGATATTTTGACCTATGAGGTCAAAATTTTTAAAATTTTGGTGACTCATATTGGAATCATGCCTTCTATGCTTATGAACCATTAACTTTGAAACTCTTTTGAACTCAAACACTCACTCACACACTATAAAAAACACATGATCAACCTTGAGCTTGGTTGAAGCAAATTGATTTGACCTTTAAGACTAATAATAAAAGGAAAAACACACACAATAGGACAATACAAAACAACACACACACACACACGTGATATAAATTACTTAAGGAACATAACAAGCATAACCAAACTACTATGCATAAACTAACATGTCAGGATTGACTCTCCTGGATCAAAAGGGAAAATTTTGAAATATTTATCTTCATGTGATGAGAAAATATGTAAAACAAGATTATTCTTGAACCATTTTTTTGTTGGGTTCACTTATTAATTATTTCCAATAGTCTTGATATACTTCTAAGTGAATCATAAACATCAAAACAATCACTAATAAAGACAAATTCATCTTGTATTTTAATAGTTACTCCATACTGCTACTTACCATCACCTTTAATCTTTTCTAGCCTTTGAAAAATATCAACCAACTTGTCTTTATCTACGTCATATTTTTAACTAAACATGTATAGAGACTCAATTTATTGAGTAAGTTCAAAATGGTGATCCCATTCTTCAACTAACTATTTAGGAGCTAAAGATTTTTTGAGGTCTCTTTCTTGATGCCTTGGAGAGAAAACCACTTTTTCAATGTCCTCAACCTATTATGTATGATATGTACACCCCATAATAACTTTAAACTCATTAAAAATGTTTACATACTATTTCCACATGTATTCACCATTCTCTTGATAAGCATTATGTGAAGAAATAATATAAACCACTTTCTTACCTTCCTCATTAGGAGCCAAAAGATTTTCAAGAAGCTCAAAGTTTTATATAAGATCATGATGCAAGTATAATTCTACCTCATCAATATCATCAATATATATAACTTCATAAATTAGCATTGTTTCATTAGCATCATCTTGATAAATAATTGCAACTAGATCAAGAACCTCTATTAGAGCTGCCACCAAATCAAGTATTAATTCTTCATCAATATCTTCATTATCTTTCACATTTATAATACCATAATGGGAATCTAATTGAAGTTATAATACATAAATATCTTAAATTTCATTGAGAGTGTCTAATAACATCTCTTTTTTATCAGCTATGATCTCTTCATCATGGCCTTTAATCACACCAAAAGGGAGCTCTTAAAACAAGTCAACATCTCTTTTACCTTCTATTTCAACCTCTCCATCTTTACCAAAGGTTAAATTACCTCTACTCTCATCAAGGAGAGTACTAATAAAAACTCCTCCTCATGCACATTTTAAATGTCTTCCTTGTGTTCTCTTTAATATTCACTTGCATCTACACTATCTTCCTTATCCTACATAAAACATGCTCCTCCTCAAGAAGGGAAAGTGTGGGAGAATAATGAATATGTGCATAACTTTGCTTTGGAATGAAGGGACTACTCTTGCAACTTGAAAATGTGGGGATATAACAATCTTCTAGGAATTTTTTAAGAGAGATTAAATTGAGTTAGGCTATAGATACATGATTTTATTCCTCATCCTCATGATTCACTCTATCAATTTCAGATTTATCTTGAGCTTTGGTCTCTTCAACAATCACTCCTCCCTTTTTGGTGTTTTATTGAGCTATGATGGAACAATTATAAGCAAAAGGTATTCTTCCTATGGTTTCTCTCAAGACTCAACCCCTTGGTTCCAAGGTAGGACTTTGAAACTAGTAGGTTGTATTAATGATTGGATTGGCTCTCTTGAAGGCTCTTATACAGGGATGACAGGAACTTGCATTGGTTCAAATTTTTCCACAAGTGTTGGCATGGTGTAATCAATAATCATAGCCCAAGAAGGCCTCCAAGATGAATATATCTAGGTTTCTTTAGTAAAGGTAGGTGTTTCTTGAAGGGAACTTAGAACACAAGAAGGTTGACCAAGATTAGGTAGAGATGATTGAGGTTGTTTGGATTGGATCTCTTGATTCTCCTACCTCACTAATATTTATACCCACCATTAGATCAAAATTTTCACCTTATTGATTATAACATATTGATTTTCTTCTCCAACTATAGCCCACTAATCCAAAAACATATATATTTACCTCATCATCTTCTTTATGAGGTTAAAAGGTATCACATCTAACTCTTTATCCTATATTCTCATCACCCTTTCAGACTTTAGCATATTTGTCTTGAATGACAATAGAAATATTGTAGGGGAAATATAATTTTGAGTTGGGAATGGGGTAGGAGGAGGTGAATATGACTATTGTAAGTCTTGGTAAGGAAACTAAGGCATATAATTTGAATCATATGAAGGCTAATAAGGAGTACTATAAAACTGATAAAACCCATCATACTCTTTAAAAAATTGATCATATAACTAATAATACTCATGGTATGTCTAATAAGGATCATAAAAAGGTTGGTATGACTCATTATAGGGATGATAAGGAAGTATAACATAGAAAATTTCCTCATACATAGCCATCAAACTTCATGAAGATAGTGAAATAAAAACACAACTTACTTGAATTTATGTTTGGGTTGTTAAAACCAACATATATAACTTGGAGACACAATTTATGTTTTTAATGCCACCAAATTTTTATTTTTAGAATTAAAAAACCAACAATACTTTTGCTGCTTTTGACCTTGGTCTCACTAGGTGTGCCAAAAACTATTATCTACTAGACTTGCACACTTGTGAAAATAGTTTTAAGCCTTCACAGTTTGAAGTAACATGGATACAATCTTAGGCTATTGGTAGAATAATATATGGATTGAATCTCTATATTATAAGAGCTATATTTCCTTAATGTAAATGTTAGGCTCTCTACTTTACACTACCATCTTGATAAAGAAAAGGGAAGAAGATAAACTAAAAGGAAACCTATGTAACTAGGTGATACACCAAAATATGTCCTTCACTTGTCTAATATGCAATAAGAAGGCTGAATAAAAACATGGACATGATTTCAATTCTCAAGCAAAGGTCTCTAAACATAAATATTTCACATACAGGCTTATCTTAATGCATGATTTAAGGTATATGATCAATATGTATCTCAAAGAAACTAAGAAAGATTAAGATCTCCATACAGATAAGATTATTCAAGCACACTATGTAACTTGTAAGGACAAACAGACACCTATAAATAGTTTAAAAAGAAAGGAAAAATGAATGGAATTTTGTACTATCACTATAGTTCATAAACTAACCATGAACATACACTAGTCACAAGCATTGAGGAGGCACAAATTTAGTTTTATTCATTCTAAAGAGGCAAGTACAAGTGTTTTTATGAGCATGGCCTTGCCAAAAATTAGGATAAGTATTATTTAAAATGCAAAAAATAGGCTTACATATAAATAAAATGAGAAAGGAGAGAGAGAAAGAGAAATCAGCCCAAAAGTAGGAAATGTGACATCCACTTAGTCTTTCTTAAATCCTATGTAGTAGTCCCTTCATTTTATCTCATCCAACCTTTTAGCTTAGTTAGGGTCAATTAGGTTGAGATTGAGGTGGATATTTTAGAGTTCTTAAACTTGAGGGAAGAAGGTGAATAACATTAATACCATTGAATAGGTCTGCACAAACCTATCTCACCTCCTAACACCTCATGAAAGTGTGACAATTCAACTTCTTTCTCTCACACACAACTTTCCTCACATGACCTCATAAAAACCATCTCAATTGACTATGATTGTAGACTTTAGAAGTTACTTTTCCTTTCTCTCTCCAATTATCCTCTTTTCTCTTCAATGGAGAATATTCTATTCATCCTCTATATTCTCTTTACGTCACATCCATCATATCCATCTTCTTAACATTCACACAAGTTCACATTGCATAGAGGCTTGAATGAATATACTAAAACATCAGGGTTTTAGGTGTGTAATTTGGTTCTTGATGGACTATAGATGTAAAATAGGGTTCTCAACTTACTTTATGCTCCAAAGATATCAAAATCTAAACATTGATATCATTTATAAATCTTAATGGAAACCATTACCTCAATTACTCTTATATGATTTCACTCTAGAAATATCCTTAAGCTATGAATATTGTAGGTGCCAAATTTCCCTTTTTGGCCTTTGTATGAATAGAGGAAGAATATGTGACATGGTTGGTAACATGACCAACATGATGCCAAGAACATTGAATGAGTCTAACTTACCTAGCTTCAACTTGAAGAAGCATCCAGAAGGCTTAATTAATAATGAAACCAATATATGATCATACCTTAAGAAATATTAAATACCTCAATATCTACTAAAATAGTTCTTAGAGAGATTTTCATTTATTATTTGGATGTACCTTGGTGACCATTATATCATTCTCATCCATTGAAGGGGCTTAGATCACCCTAAATATTCATCTTGACACCTTAACAACACATTTTTGAGAGAACACAGTCTTTATATATCTATTAATAGTTGGTAATATAGTAATACATAGTCTTGACTATTTATTTCATGCATAAATAGGCCTAATTTTATCTACTTACTCTCTTGAATGAAACTAGTCACTTTAAATAAGTTATGAACACTGAGAAACAAATTCATGCCCTTCAAGCTAAGTTATTTATCTTCAAGACTCATCTCATTTCCTATCATATTCCATGATATTCTTATCACCTATCATTAAACCTTTGAAAATATCATCTTGACCATACATATGCCCTATAATATATCCTACTTGTAGGTCTACTTAGATGTTTTGATAATGAGTCACAGGACTAGAGCTTCTTTATTGGTTTAGACCTATACAAACATATTATAATAGCTCATTAAATTCATTTATAAGTATTCAAATTCATATTTTATATACATAAAAAAATAATTTGTCATAAAATGTAGACCTATAGGTTTGTAGACCTATATGCCTACATTCCTCATGGTTTTGAACTTGGCTTGGTGTAAACTTAGCCATCTAGTTTACCAATAATGTCTCTCCATAACCTCATTACAATTTAATGAGGTAAATACATTAATATACCTTTTAACCATGCAAGATAAGACCTCCTTACTCTATTTTTATAGGAATATCTAAAACATAGACCAAAAGTCTTGAAAACACTATTCTTGCTAGGAGAAAGTAGTATAGGAAAGAGAATTGAGGGTCATTATAGAAACATATAAAATTTAAAAGACTTTAAACATTATTTTAAACCTTCCTCCATTCCTTCAATTGTTTAATACCTTAATAAAAATAAGAAATAATGATTGCCAGCTTGCAAATGTACATAATATGGAGTTTTCTTGGCCTCTTGAGCCCACACATGCCAAATGGGGTTAAGAGGAAAACTTTTATTGTTTTAATAAAACCTAAATATATCTCCAATTTTATTTTATGCTTTCAACTAGTTTCTAACTTCCATTTCAATGAATAAAAATGAGTTTGTGGGGTTTCTAGGTAGTTTTAGACCACCCTGAGGTCTTAACTATTGTTAATAAAGGAGATGGGATGAATATAAAAACAAATTCAAAAAATATTAATCTTATTAGGACCCCCTCATTTATAAAAAAAATTAGTACCCAACTCTCTCTCCTCTTTCTATACCGAGCATTTGAAAAATGCCCTTGAAAACTTACCACTGGAATAATGGAGGAGAAGAAGCAAGTTTTAGACTTTTAATACTTGTGAGAGATTTAAACTAATGGATATGAAATTTATAATACCAATATACACCTTGAGTTAATTTTAACCTAGAATAGGGCTCCTCAAGTTCATACAAACCCACAAAACTACCTTTTTGAGAAAAAAATGAATTATTTTGAGATGTAGAACATTATTATGACTTAATTATGACATTATTACATTGAAAAATCATTTTATATATTTTAAAATTAAATTGGAAAGTTTATTCCAACTTGATCATCTTTAATTACTTTAAAATATCTCCAAGTGCAAAGAAATCTAGTTTATAAGAGATGATCTCATGTTAAGAAATTATATTAGTAAAATATCTCATAGGACTTAATATGACCTCTTCACCATTGGGTTTAATTTTCCATGAAATAAATTCACCTTTATAAGGCTTAGATTGGTCCTAATGCAAACCTAGGTTTCTCCAAAAACCTTAAACTTTACTAAAATACCTTAATTTCATCAAATAAGACTAATGGGCTTCAAAACAAGTGACCAAGTGAAATTATTTGACTTGATAGACAATTATTGAAACAATATGACACACCCATAAGACCCATTAGATTGAATCTAAAGGAATTAAAATTCTTTCCTAAGACATTACCCTAAATAATGCTAATAAGGATAACAAATCATCACTTGAATACTTCCAAAGACAAGACAAAGTTGTGAACATGGTTGTAGAAGCATAACAAGAAAAGTTTTGAATGATAGGGTAATAATTTGACCTATGAGGTTAAACTTTTCAACATCAACCATATTATCATATTCATACAAATGGTTTTACACTTAATGTATCACTGTTAGTAGATGTTCCTGGAAGACTCCAAAAAATGACAATTTTAGGGATAGCATATGAAGTATAAGAACATAGATAAAAATGGCATATAATTCATAATTATAGATTATTAATTGAAAACATAGAGGTACTTATGAAAGGAATAATCATAAAAACAAAAAACATAGAACAAGCTGGCATATGCTAAATGAATAATAGATGTTGAAGTAAAATAAAGTAATCATTTCATATTGTACAATGATAAAATATAATTAGAAGAACCATATTAGGGATATTCTATTAATCTCTATCAAATATCAGAACCATTTTTCATTACATTAGAGTGCTATATATATAGAGTATTATGGAGTGATGTCTCTTTACATTTTAGTCTTTGATATACTCAAAAGGAAAGACTTCATATTTTTATACCATTTCTTAAGCTTAAAAGGTTAAATACATCTAAAATACTATACAAAAGATAAAATCATATACTTCATGCACATATCTAGCCAATTACACTTTGCAGTTTTGGTGACCTTGATCCATACCTAACATTTCAAGATTTAATTTCCTATCTTAGTATAACTATAAATTATAAATTATAAATTATAAATTTACATATTTATTAACCCTATGTAGGATAGGGAAGAGTGACTGCAAAAATAATATTGGTTGGTTACATGTAGTGTGAGAGAGATTAGTTAGGTAGATTCCTACAAGGGAAATTGAATTTGTATGCAGATGTAGAATTTTAGCTACCATATATAGACACTATAATAAACACAAGGAAATTTTTATCTATTATACACTTGTTACCTAAATCTTTCTCAAAAGAGGATGTATCTAAATCTATTTTGGTAGAATTAGTTTTTAAATCTAAAATTATAGAATAAGAGGGTCCTCACACTTTTGAGAAATATATTATTATACCATTCTAAAGGGTAATAGATTTTCCACCCCATACCTAGGATTATATAATTCAGCCCTTACAAATATCACCTAAAGCTATCTAAACAAGATAATATCAAACCTAATACTTGTAGTACCATCTCAACTAGTAGAACCAACTAAACTAACATAAAAAGGAAACATATTTATTGAATTTATAAATGAATATATAGTATACACCCCATCATCCCAACTATAAGATATATATTTTTTTCAAAGAAATACCCATGACTATAATCCATTACTCACTTTGAGCCAAAATAATTGATAAATATTTGAGAGGGGGTTTATAATAGTCTCTTCTACATGAATAGTTTATAACTTCATGGAATATATTTAATCATATACCTATGTCAATGAACCTACTTATTTCATAGTTAGCATTACCAACCTAATAGGTGTTAAAACTATGAATAAAATCTTCCATATACCTTTCCTAACTTTAGAGGGCTGAAATATGAGGATCTTGATACATTTATTTTTAATTTTCACATCACATGCCATAGTTATGAATAAAATCATGAAACTTAAAGGCTGACATTGTTTCAAGTTATTCTTAAATATTAAACCCTATATTCATTCATGTTATTGTCTAAATATACAATTTCTACTTATAAGGACATGAAGGAAAAATTCCTTTCCAAATACTAAGAGTATTGTATATGAAAAGACCCAGGGGACATGATTTTTATAGGGTGTCACAAAATGAAGATAAGTTACTAGAATATTACCTATAAATATTTAAATTTAGCATACAAAGGTATAAATAGAACAAGCTAGAAAAAAACTCTCAAACTAGTATTTTTGAGAGGTATATATAATGAATTCCTATAAACTATGATTTTTATGGGTGGAGGATATGTGTCCCAAATCACATTTAAATATATCTATTAGATATGAATAAATTACTCAAGATGTATGATGAATAAGATCCATCAAAATATAGCCTTGACATCATCATCCAAATATAACAATGGGGTATTTCATGTGGAATTTAATAACTTGTTACATGACATAATGAAAGATAATAAATCACATGGCTACAAATTTAGGTACACTACACAAATGAATAAATCAAGAATTATACAAATATTTAACTTACTACCTAAAGTGCATAATGTAGATTCCAAACTAATCATGAAAAGGTGGAAATATAATATATGATAACCCAACAACATTTTAACTTCATGCAATTAGAGGATATGGATATTAATTATTCTATGTGTCATTATGGAAACCATAGTCAAAACACCAAAATACATAGATATGCCACCACACGGTTCATTTTTTAATACAAAATTTGCATATTCTCCTCTTAATAACTATTATAGACCAATTATTAGAACCTAATGCCCCAAATACCACCATAAAATCATAATTTACACAAAGAAATACTTAATATCAAGCCAATTAGTTAGAGTTTCAATGCCAAACATGGAAACCACAATCTAAAAATATGCAATGGAAATAATTTCAAAATCCATGGAAATAATGATGGAGGGTAAACCTATAATCACCTAATCAAAATGTAGGATTCCCATAGTAACCAAATAAGAAATAGTAATATTTAATTATCAACATTAAAAGCAATAACCTCCTTTTACACCATAATTACTAACAAATATGCACCCAATCATAATAATAAATCAACTCAATTGGTATATAATAATGACATATCCTACATACACAATAGAGTTGAATGATATTAATTTTATCTTAGGAATGGTTATCTACAATCATGTCATTCCTATATATCAAAAAAAACTCAAGGACATTATTGAACACACAACTAACCAATCCCCACCATATAATAATGAGCCTATCCTTGAACTAAGTAAATCAACCATTTCACCTATACCAATTGGCCCTCCTTTTATTCAATGTTTCACTCACATAAGGAAGTAATCCCACATATATTTTTATTTTTGAGGGAACTAATTTTTTTTGTGTCTATATACATTTATTTCAAACCATGGTTATTGAGGAGCTATTATTACATACACCTATCTAAAAGAAGAAATAGACTCAAAATGATTACATTTTTCATAGTTGGATTATATTAAATTGGGGAACATTTTCCTCCTAGATATATTTATCATGGTAGTCTAGTTTTATATGGATAGACCATAGGGATCCTTATAAAAAACACTCTAACTCATTTTTTATTTGTTATCAATGTCACGACTAAGGAGATAATGTAGAAACTTAAGCCATAGAGCCTTCACCAAATGCAAAATATCCATCAAATGGTAGAAATATCCATTGTTCTCACTTTGGGGTGATTGAATACCTATTATATGTATATATTCATGGTAAAATCCATTTTATTTCAAGGTCCTTCAACAAAATTATAGTTTGGGAGGTCCCCTCTCTTCTAGGGAAGGCTTGGCTAGAAAAAATAGATACATATATAGTTTCCAATCAAGAAACGTTGTGATGTTTAATAGTATTAATTCCAATAAATTATTATTATACCCTCATACCCAACCCTCATTATAAATATAATAACCCATTTGTTTGTAAATAAAATATAATTACCAAGCACTCACCCAACATATCCTTGAAATTCACCAAATCTTATTATCTAAAACACCATATGATGACAAAATTATTTTAAAAATTTATATGATTTTTTTATATTAAATATCAAACTGTAAATAATCCCTATCCATACATTGACTATCTTTAAAAATGGTTTTTAAACACAATATGATAATATCAATGGTGATATTATTAATTTTTGTAAACTCTTACCATATGAGTGAAACCTACCTAACATTATAAGTGTTATTGAGTTTATGGAATCACTTTATAAAGTAGTTGAAATCTTACTTGGTCAACCAATTAACATAAGCAATTAGTTAGAACCTCAAAAGTAAGATCTAGTTTAGATTCTCCAAAGGTATAAGGATGCCTTCCCATGGTACTTTCATGATATGAGCATTTCACACCTAGAATTATGAACCAACCATATTTATATCAAATTTTATTGAATACCCATTCACAAAAATTAGAGGTATATGAATTACATTGGTAAAATCAAATTACAAAAAATCCTCAATGTAGGATTTATCTACACCATTTCTAATCGCCAAGTGGTTTTTCCACTAGTAATTTTATCTAATAAAGGTGGATAATGGATTGTCTCTATGTATTATAAATAAATTAACACTAAAATTAGTAAATATTAATTATCTCTAAAATTTATTTACTAATTACTTGACACTCTTTTTGTAAAAAATAGGTTTTATTTTTTGATGTATTTGATGTATACAATCATATCATAATTGCACTAGAAGATTGATATAATACCAAATTTACATTCCCTTGGGAAGTATAAACATATAATGTCCTTCCCTTTGGACTATACAATGCTCTAGACACATTTCAAATAATTATTCTAAGCACAGTTTCTAGTATCTATCATGATTATGTGAAAATCTGCATTGAAAACTTTACTATTTATGGGAAAACCTATGAGAAATCCATCAATAATTTTGAAAAAAAATATTTAGTGTTTCCAAGACCATAGCCTCTTTATATGCCAAAGTAAATGTTATATTCTCATGATATGAGGCATTATGTGAGGACATCACATTTCACCTTGATGGATAGAAATAGATCTAATAAAGATAGAAATTATTAAACAAAAATATGCTTATTAAATATTTCATCAAATTTTTAGTTTGTTTATTATAGATGCTTTATTAAATATTTCATCAAATTTTTAGTTTTTTTTTTTTTTTTTTACAACTAAAGATGATAAATGTAACTAGAATAATGAATTATAATAATCTTTCTAGTATCTTAAATACATCCTTTTATCAACATGTGTTGAGAGGACTAGACTAGAAGTTGCATTTTGACATCCACACTAATGCATTTGATACAACACTTATCTTTTCCCTTATTCAAAAGGATGGCCAATATGACTATGTTATTTAATATATTAATAACAATCTTTCAAGTCCATATATTTACTACATGGTAAGTGAAAATAATTATAGAATATATTGTCAATAAATTTCATATTTATATCATTAGTTAATTTGTTTTCATAATAAAAAATCTCCATAATGTTATATTGTCATGAAGGAGGCCACATCCCCAATAATGTCCAATTGGCCATATGGAATGAAAGGATAGTAGGCTAAGTGGGATATCAATCCAAGACACGTGTGAATACATCCTATCAAGAGATGGGTTTTAAAAATTATGAACCATCATTATAAAGGAGTGAGGTGGATTAATTACCTAAAGACAAAGGTAGTGTGTATCCCAAGCCTATTTTTTATAGTTCAAACTAGACTATTCTAGAACTGCCTATACATTTGTCTCAGCTCCATTGGCATAGTGCTAATGGAGGGAGATAGAGAGAGATTGAAACATACCTCATGTTTTAAGGTGCGTGGAAAAAATAAGGTCTAGAAAAAGTTATGGTGGAGGGTCTCATGGAGTTAATGCTATATATTAGAGAGAATGATGTCTATGTTTCTAGGGACTTTATCACTCGATGGAATAAGCATAAGGTGGTGATGTAGGGTACTAATATTATATTCAAGGAAGAATTCATAAGTGAGGCCACAATAATGACCTATGAAGGGGCAAAGGCTTACAAAGATTATATTAAAAATTAGGAACTCCTCTATCACTTATTTAACATAAATGAGTTCATGAAAAAAGATAAGAAGGGTTCCCTTGGGTAGATCTCCCATGGTAATGGTTGGAGGTATGCCTCCATGTGATGATATAATTTAATCTACAGGGTAAGTATACCTTTATTTTATCTCACCATTTTATGTTTTAGATTAGAGGTAAAAGCAGGTTTTGAAGGGGCCCCAAAACCCTATACAACCAACAGAAAGATAACCTTAAAGCCCAAAGAAGTTCGAAACACCAAAATAGATACAAACTAAACCAAGTAACACAGGAACCTGAAGACAGCAGAAAAGACCAGTAGTTTCCGCTGACACTACACGGATCGTACCATCACGGACCACACCATCAAAAACCAGAAACAACATCCTTCAACCTTCAAAAAATAAATAATTACCTTTTACACGAACGAAGGTTCATATCTAGAGGGCGGACCACAGGCTTAGACTTCTTCCTCTTCACAGTGGTCCATCCATCCTCTACCTTAGATGCCTCTGTCATCCATGCCTCAGGAAACGGTGATTCATTAAGCCCAATGGATATAGAAGACACATCAAAATCCTTATGAACACCAACCAAAGTCTGGCACCTAGGTTGATCCTCCAATATAGATGGAGAAGCCAAAGCCTCCACAACCACTGGCTTTGAAAGATCATTAATCATAGTCACCACAGGACCATCTAAGGAGTCTTTTACCTGTGGCTCCTCCTCAATCATCAGCTCGGAGTGAATGTTTTCTTCATTTTCAGTGACAGCCAGGTCTTTCGTAGGTTGGTTAGCTATATAGTGTTCTAAGGAAGAATTGGCCCACCAAGAATGTGTTCTTCTGGACTTTGTAGTCCTTGTCAAACAACGAGCGGCCAAATGACCCGTCTGGTGAAATCTTCTGCACCGAAAAGGTACACCCTCAAAATCCAACACTTGGGACCAAGTTCCCCTTGGGGAATCCAGGCTAATCACCTCTGGTAGACCTTTTGAAACATCTATTTCAACCATAAATTGAGCACAGGTTGAATGGTACCCTAGCAGAGTATTTTTACCCACAAACAAGTAGTCTCCTAATGCATTCCCAATAGTTTCAAAGATCGGTTCATGCCAAAGATGTATTGGTAGATTTTGTAACTGAACCCATATCGGAATCTTATTAAAGGATTCCGTTAGCGTCTCACCATTTTATGTTATTAAACTATTTAAAGGTTATAAGTTTAGCCTACCATTTTACCTATTTAAGTAACTAGAATTCATAGTCTTTTCCCATCAAGTCAATGATTCTAACCCCATTCTGCATCAAGGGCTTATACTTCTATTAGTTAAAAATGGTAAAACATTTAAAGGGAAGGACATCCCCTTAGGGGGTCCTCTACCAAGGAGGACTCTTTGGAGGAGGATACCACCTCAGGATCCTAATGTCTATCCATCAATACCCTACAAGCCAACTTGTCTAAAACCTCCACTCAAGACCTTCTACTAAAGCTATTTGTTACCAAGCCTAACCTGGTTTTTCTAGATGAGGGCACATCCATAGAGACCATTGGGAAGGGAAAAATCCTTTTATTTTATGAATTAAAAAATAATATGGAGCATCTTGACAATTTTAATAATAAGGTAGAAGAATATTGATTGAACCTAGTTAGCTTTATCCAATAATAGAATGCCTTACACAAACAAGCAAACTCAACTATTTAGTCCTTTATACATTCTATCAATCTAAAATGGACCCCTATTAATTAGCCACTAAGGGTTATAGATAGCCCCCACCTGATATCCCCAACTTGACCGCTATCAAGGAAAACCCCTTGTAGGTATAGGGATAAAAAAAGATGTGCATGATCCTCCTAGGTGATGGTGTTGAAGAACCTATAAATAGAATGAGAGATAAGTCTCCAAGATTAAGTGGAAAGAAACAAAAAATATACCTAAGGAGGAGAATGAAATATCAAAGGGCCCTCCCACCTAATCTAATTTTCTTTTGTTTTATTTCACTGCTTATGGGACATTATAGCTAGTTTTTTGTTGTTTAACCTTGGTGGCCTGTAAGTTTTTTGTATAATAATTTTATGGTTTTTGGATCCTTATAAAACTAGGTTGTTTACCTCATCAAATAAAAAATAATAAAATAATATTCAATTAGATATTAAATGAATAAAATATTAATAAATGCTCAAAATATTGGTAGTTATTACTTCTCCAAGAATTTTTTGTGGCCTTGTAAATGAACTTGAGAAATACAATGTAGTATCTTTTTTCCTTTCCTTACTAACATCTGCTGCATAAGATCTATAATTTTATATGATTTTATGAATTAGAGTTGTGTGTGTGTATTTATAAATATTTATTATAAAATAAATTCTAATGGTAATTTTCATCAAGGGATAGATGCAATTTGATCACCCACAGTTGTCCATTTTTCGAGATTTTAAGTTATCTCTTATATCCTAGGCCTGATTTGATCATGAGTTGAGGTATATGATATACTTATATCTTGTTAATATGAACCCTACGGGGAATTTTTTTATCATAAACTATTTATACTAATATTCTCAAAATAATATACTATTTGGCTACTCTATATAAAGATGTAATGGACTATACCAAATCATTGATATGTATCAATATATGGGGGCAACCACATGCATGCATAGGTAAGGTGATTATTATACACCATTTATTTTATAACCATTTTGAAATTATGATTATAATCTTTGTGTCCTATAAACCCTCCTATCATAATAAATACATTTTGGTTTTTATATACTATCTCACTAAATGGGTCAAGGTAAATAAATTGACACATGCAAGGTAAAAAAAGGTTATTAAATTTTGGAATGAAAATATTTTCCCTTGGTATAGAGTTATAGGATATTTTTTATTGATCAATGGATATAAATCACATCAAATTTGATTATAACCATTTTTTTCATATAATCTATTCCATTGGAAACAACTCCATATCATCCAAAATCCAATGGCCATGTAGAAGTCATAAATAGAGGATTCAAGAATATTTTGACCAAAAATTTAGCCTTACATTTATAATATTTATAAACGCACATTTTGAATTTTTTTTGGGTATATATAACAACATGAGATACCACCATAGCGTCCACACCCTATTAATTGGTCTATGGAGGAAGGTTGTTTTCCCCATAGAGTTTGAATTAAAAAATATAAGTATTTTTTGTGAATTTGGCATAGATCTATCTGAATATTCAAAAAATCACATCACTAAATTTAATGCATTATATGTTGGAAATATTTTCATTGATGTCAAAGGTTTATCATTATTAGTGACAAAGCCCCCATAGCATTTAATCTCTAAAGGTGTTTTTAATCTTCATATTTTGGCTAAAGTGTGTTGATATTTATTTAAAATTAACAAATATATTTTTGGTTGCATAAAGTCAAAAGAGGGCCCATGAATAAGTCAAAGAGTCATGAGGTAAAGACAAAATATGGAAACGATGCATTTTCCCATGAAGGGTCATCTTGAGGAATTCAAAGAGTCACCAAGTGAAGATAAAAGAGGAAGGGTACATTTTCTCGTTAAAGGTCACCTTGAAAAATTTAAAAAGTCACAAAGATAAAGATAAAAGGGGAAAGGATGTATTTTCTCATGAAGGATCACCATGTGACTTTTCACATGAAAGGATTCGAAGGGTCATGCAAGTTTGTTGTAATTTTCAATGTGAATTGAAAGGTCTTAAAGGGTAAATGCCAAAGGTCATTTAGAAAGCTATAAAAAGAGGTTTGGAAAGCCATTTGAGATATGTAAGAGAGTGAATGGTTTGTAATTATTTTATATAAGAAGAGAGGAGAGAAGAGAAATAGATTTTGTAGAGTTCTATCATTTTTTGAGAAAGCAACATTGAGAGATAGTTGTGTTTTATAGACAAGAGGGGTTGGTGCTCTTGTGGGTTAGTGCTCACAAATATTTGTAAGGGGTTGGTGCTCCTATGGGTTGGTTCTCATAAATAGTTGTTATGTCATTTCTCAACAAAGGGGTTAGTGCTCCTACAAGTTGGTGCTTGAAAACTTTATAATTTGAGTTGATGCTCATTCATATACTTGAGATTATTCTCCATGGTTTTTCCCACATTGGGTTTCTATGTAAAAATTTAGTACATCTCCCTCTCTCTCTCCCTCCCTCTCTCTCTCTCTCTCTCTCTCTCTCTCTCTCTCTCTCTCTCTCTCTCTCTCTCTCTCTCTCTCTCTCTCTCTCTCTCATC